>CAJQZM010030119.1:0-12582 GCA_907164665.1 Colias nastes | reverse complement strand
GCTTCGCGCCGCTCGCGCGCCAAACGCGCTCGGTCTAGGGCCTCTGGTGGGAGATTAGCTTTATTGAAATAACGTGGTCAAGTACATATTGTATGCTTATAAGCAGTAGAACAATAAGTTTGTTTGAAAGAGCTAATCTCAAAAACAAGACGAATATGTATTAGATAATCATTACAGGTCTTCTCGATAGATGTAAGAGAATATTCAAATAATTTGTATTCGCAGAAAGATAAGATGTAATAATTATAATATGTAAAAATATGACATAATGCTTGATAATATTGAAATGGAGACAAATAAAACTGCTTTCACTTTTCATTGCATGCTTAGCGGAGTATTCTGAAGGATATGTCTAAAAAATAGATTGATTTTCGCAATACATTTTGGTAATTTTACTTTATTTTAAACAATTCGCAAAATAAATAATATGTACCTAAGTACTTATTTATGTAGTTTAAAATACAAGGATACGATCGAGGCCGGTAAAAAGTAAAATATAATGTAACAGAAATCGACTGATGCAGGCCAACACCCAGAAATAAACACACAACACGATGAGTCGAAACTTCTAAGTAATAATTTTATGTAATCCGCTGATGTAGCAATTTGAGCATATACGATTCTCACCATGATGTTACATTTCCAATTGAATATTAAACACATACAGATAATATTCAAATTAAGCTATACAGGGTGTCCCAAAAAGTAGTGATGAACGGAAGCTGGGAGGTAGAGGACCTAGAGGGCTATCCGAATCACCCCCATATATGTTATGCGATTTTTCGTATTTTCGGAGTTATGACGTTTTTTTCAATTTTTCATCTATCGCCGAGTACGATGATATTTTCACTCATGGTGACGTCAATTATTGCGCTAGGTGCTTGATTTTTTTTTTGTTTGCTAAGCTGAAAGATAGGCCAATTCAGTATGGTAACATTTACTATCGTTAGATCTTTGAATGGAATAAAAAAAAAGATTAAATGCTAAGAAAGATAAAATTACCCAGTATGTTCACCACTTCAAGGGCCCGTAAAAAAATAAAATCACATAAAAAAAGTTTTCCGTTTGGCTTTTAAAAACTTGCTCTATCTATCAGGTAGCTACCCTGAAAATTTCATTTTATTATTCAGAAGGCTTCAACCGAAAAATTGAAATCTAAATGTGGTAAGTGCAAAAATTGAATTAACATGATGATTAATAAAAACAAATTAAAACCAATAACAAGGTGTTTAATTACCAGAAATTTTTAAAATGACCCCGCTGTTGCTCAGTGCAAGTGAGACATCACCGTAAAAAGTTGTCTTTTAAATGTCTGAATGCCCTTTTATCATTTTTAATGGTTTCTTTTGCTACTATGAATTTCCGGGTTATTTCGTCCAAATTGTGACAGTCTCTCGTCTTTGTAGTATCCCCACGGAAAAAAATCAATAGAGTTTATGTCCCGGGGACCGTGGAGGCCAGGCTAAAGGGCAAAGATACCCTGAAAGATGGATTGGTCGTTGCAGCCTGCGCATGCGCCGGTGACGCCTGCCTTAAAACCTGGCCTCGACGGCCCCTCGACCTAAACCCCATTGATTTGTTTCAATGGGGTTACTAAAAAGACCTCGGCTACTTGAGAGAATGCCACAATTTGGACGAAATAACCCGGAAATTCATAGTAGCAGAAGAAACTATTAAAAATGATAAAAGGGCATTCAAACATTTAAAGACAACTTTTTACGGTGATGTCGCACTTACATTGAGTAACAGCGAGGTTATTTTAAAAATTTCTGGTAATTAAACACCTATTTATTGGTTTTAATGATCATCATGTTAATAAAACTTTGGACCTACCACATTTAGATTTCAATTTTTCGATTGAAGCCTTCTGAATAATAAAATGAAATTTTTAGGGTAGCTACCTGATAGATAGAGCAAGTTTTTAAAAGCCAAATGGAAAACTTTTTTATGTGATTTTATTTTTTTATGGGCCCTTGAAGTTGTGAACATACTGGGTAATTTTATCTTTCTTAGCATTTAATTCTTTTTTTTTATTCCATTCAAAGATCTAACGATAGTAAATGTTACCATACTGAATTGGCCTGTCTTTCAGCTTAAAACACAAAAAAAATCAAGCATCTAGCGCAATAATTCATTTCACCATAATTAAAAATCTCATCGTACTCAGCGATAGATGAAAAATTGAAAAAAATGTCATAACTCCGAAAATACGAAAAATCGCATAACATACATGGGGGTGATTCGGATAGCCCTCTAGGTCCTCTACCTCCCAGCTTTCGTTCATCACTACTTTTTGGGACACCCTGTATATTACTTTTTATCTAAATAATTAACTAATTTATGCATTCATGCATATTATTTTGATGATAACCGGTCAAGATGAGTCACCACCAACTCTAGAATTCCATAGACCACATACTACTCTACGCCTTTTTTTGCAGACACAATACCCACTCCATGGCTTTCCATTGACAAACATCGTGAAACATACATTAGAAAGAAGTAAGAATGCGAGTCGAACATGTTATAAGAAATCATACAAGGCGTTGTTACATAAGCACTGATATATGCATTACGAATGCAACGTCTCGAGGGTGGTACAAAACGTTGGAAACCACAAAAGTACTCCATGCAAATGGAAAGAAATGTCAATGGTTCGGATACGGGTGCGTTTAGATTGTCGATCGATCATTTTAGACTGCATTTTGCGATACACATATCGTTTAAACTGCGTGTGACTACTGGTTACTGTTTGTGAAAAGTAAAAAAAAAAAATAGCATGTTTGAAATCTACTCTAAAATTCATATCACTGATATCAATAGAAAAAAATGTTTATGAATGTGTATGCTACTTAATATAAAAGTGACAAGCAGAAGAAAGTTACCGATATACAGCTGTATTTACTCTTCAATGAAATATGATAAATTGAAAATGTATTAAAATTGGAGCAATGAATCAAGAGAAACAACCAATAAATCGGATCGCATTCACTCAACAGCAAAATTGCAATAAGCACCCGAATTTCATGATACACGAAATATCCATCACAAATTATTATAGGTACGTATAAAAATAAACGATACGAGTCCACAATAGTTAATAGTTGCCCAAATCGGACCATTTTACTTTCCTCCGTTCTAACGTCGCCGTCGTAACGGTCCATTTTAAAAATAATTTTTATTACTCGTTACGAATCGAGCTGCATTCGGCGCACGAGTGAAAGTGGTAATAAACTTGAATTATAAATTGAATTTTATTAAATGATACGAAATGGAAATGTATACAAATTGCCACTTTTCGAAATTATCTTTACTCGTGCGAAGTAACTTCTGCGGTGGGTATTTTTTACCGTTTCATTCATTGACGATAAATAAGGAACAAAACAGCATGAAATTAAAAGTTGAAAGGTATGTAAGGAAAGAAACTTGTTAAATTGAGATTATTATCAATTTTCCGTTCATTATTTTATGTAAACGAATTATCAGACTTGCTTCAGAAATGGCAATAAAGTAAAATTAAAAACGTAAAATTCAGTTCCGTTACACAATTTGTTTTTAAATTTATTATTTAACACGTTCACATTTCTAAATAGTGCTTTTCTTTCTCTACCTATAACATTTTCTTTTATTATGAATTATAACGATCCAATCTAGACCTAGACAGGAGCTCTTGCCCTCATTGAAACGATTAAAGCTAATTCAAAGTGAATTCACAATAACATCCTTAGACGCTGCGTACCCACATGACGCTTAACAAGAGTCCAGAAATTACATAACTATACTTATAGGACAATTATTTATAGACAAAAACTTTAAACTCGGATCTTCGCAAAAACCAGCCATTTTTTCTATACCTAAAGTTATCTTCAACATTTATCAGCATTTTCAAAGTCATGTAGAAACAAACTACCCATATTTACTCATAACTTTCCAATACAAAATATGCCTTAGCGTGTTTAAGACGCATTCAATTAAACTATCTCAGACGTCTGGTCTGACCCATCATAGTAATTTGGCCCTTAACGACTCTATGACCTAGATCCTTCCTACGCTTGAGGTGAGCGCTCAGTGGCAATGAATGGGGAAACTATTACCTATTGTAAATGATTCAAAAGAGGTATACTACGTTGGGGACATTAATAAATCATAGTGTAACTGGTGTGACAAATACAGTGGAAAATCTTGGCGTATTTTCAGGGAAGCATTTTAGAACGAATACGTCAGAAATAGATTTTTGGGAATATTTGTATTCCTAAAAGAATGTTGAAGAACTATATACGCCATTTTAAATTTTATATGACGTGAGAAACAAAATAATGTAGACGAATAATTCAGACAGATATGTATAACATTTTCTTTAAATGAATGTTTCTTAGTTAAATAAAATCTAGGTTTATATAACTTATTTCAAATTGTCATCATTTACGACGGTAATAGCTTGCTGCTAGAACCGCACGTAGGATACAGGAACCAAAGCCAATTTATGGACTCCACGATTCCAATGTTTTTAATATTTTCTTCCAAGCATTTCCGTGTTTAAGCAAAGGCGGTATGAATAATGTTAACGTGTATTGATCACCTACGCACGCAGGGGGAATGAGAAATGTGGATTGCAGAGGTCGTATTGACATGCCAGAGTTATGTCGGAATATTTTTGAGTGCTATGGTAATGTGCTCGGATTGCTATGTAGGACTGATATATTGGCCATTTCTTGTATCGTTTGTAAAGCTTATGGTGCAATGGAGGCTATCAGTTTTTGGCGGATTTTGCATGAATAAAAAAGTTTAGTGCTTATCTATTCAGAAGGTACCTTTTGAAACTTCTCGGATCAGCTGATTACGTTAAATATTTGATTATTTTTACGAGGATAATAAAAGTAACTAACAAACAATCCTTAACATACTACTATTGATATTCTTCTTAGGTTTCAAGATTCTCCACTCATCCCAGAAGAGTGTGTCAAATTGTTTCCATTCCAAACAGCCATTACATGAATCTTTCGAACCGATACAATGAATGAAGGAATGTCTCGCTATTCATTGAACATCTATTGACTACAATCTACAAGGTAAACAAACAATGGGTCACAAAAGTGGTATTTCTTAGCGTATTAATCTTTGGAATCTTACGTTGCGTCTTATAAACTATTTAATTTAAGTTCAAAGTTATTCATATTGTAAAAGATTTTGTCGCATTTTCGGGATTAGCGTGGCAAAAATAAAAATACTTATTTTTCTCTTTCCCGGAACTGTTAATATGTAGTTCTATCATTATGGAACGATTATTAACATTCTACAATATTATATCGTTCGAATGCGTTACCAGCATTAAGTAAACAGCATTTAACGTTAATCACCTTTCTCTACGAAAAACTAGGGTAGATAGCATCACGAAAGTTTAATTATCTACTTCCAACGAAGCCAAATACACAGGTGGAGCTAGTACTAGCGTATTTTGCTTAAGATCCACTTGTACCAACAAAGCCAAATACACAGGTGGAGTACTACTAGCGTATTTTACTTAAGATCCAGGCTGAGGTCTCATCAGACATTTATTGAAACGCCACAGGAATTCAGGTCAAAGCAAGCGAGCGTGCAAAACGCCCGAGGATCGAGGCCTTAAGAGAACATCTGATATTGACGCCAGCCCCCCTAGTCAAGTGGCTTTCTGTTAGCGTAGCGTTCAATAGAATAGACTACGAATGTATGAGATTGACGTAAGCTGTAGATACGTTTATCTACAGCCTACGTCAATCTCATACATTCGTAGTCTATTCTATTGAACGCTACGCTAACAGAAAGCCACTTGACTAGGGGGGCAGGTGACACGCGTTTGCTTGCTCTGCTTAAAATTGAAAGCAATTTATTTATGTTGCTACGTACGTAATACGAGTATGTATGTAACTACCTACTACACGGTATTCTGTATCAGATTCAAAGTAACAAGGTTTTTTTAAATTATAAAGATGCTATTAATTGGGAAAAATTTGATTTAAGACGACATTCCCAATGCTTTACAGAAAAACAGTTTTAAAATTGATTCTTATTGTATTTAGGCGTCGCGTGTATAGCATGCAGAATATAAATCAAACAACCATTCCCCACAGCGTATCGCAAACTGGATGACTGGCGATCTTGTGGGATGCTGCAAGCTGTCGTTGAACCGGACAAAAAGTGCACCTGGTCGAAATGGCTAGACTCGCCGTCGTCTGGTGAAGTTTATAATTTTGCACTGCGTTTTAAAAGTTTAACACATTGTAATAATACTTTCGATGGCAGCTTCGTGCCTTGCGTTTAAACTGAATTCAAAAAGGAGGAGGATATTTGTCTGCATTATTTTTTGAAGTTTGATGTATTGTATTACAAATATGTAAGTACTCAAAGAAATTCATTTCTAAAAATGATATTATCTAATTTTCAAGTAGTCACGTAAAAGATATGCTAGTATGAAGTAGGTAGGTACCTAACCTAGTAGAAAACGTTACAGAAATAAGAAAAAAGAATCGGACATCAAGAATAAAAGGCAGGCCACTTAAACACGGACGGTTGTTTTCAAAAACAATTCCAATGTATAAAACAGTTTATCGCTATCAAAATAAGACGCAAAACTCGAGATAAGACGCGGCCAAGTCCATAGATAGATATACCAATAACAAGTGATATATTAATTTAAAGGCTATTTGAATGATAAGACTCATTTATCGATGACCTTATTGAATGAGTAATGGAGATGCATACACATACCTGTGCACCAACTAAATATGCATATCAAGCAGAATTTCAAGAGGTTTAGTTTTGTGAATTGTTGAATTTTTAAGAGGTATAGTTAAGGTGTGAAATAATTAATTTTTGTTTCAAAAAATTGATAATTACTCAGAGCGTGAATCGCCTGTATTAAATTTCATCGCAATCGTTCCACCATATGGCCGTGAAAGCTTTACAGATAGAGGGTTACTATCGGAATAACATTGTAATTTTATATTATTAAAATAACGTTTTGTAAAAATAAAAAAGAGCGTGTGTGCCGAGCACACGTGTCAGAAGTGAAACTTGTTTGCCAAGGTTCAAAGATACCAAAATCGTCACCTTACTCCACGACGTGACGGTATTGCCATGATGCGACCTTGAAATTTTACTCCCAACGCGCCTAAAGAAATTCCACTTCAAAAATATCATCTTATTACATTGAGATAATATTACTTCGTATGGAGCAGACACCACGAACAAAATCTGTGCGCCAAGCGTGGCGGCGCGGGGCGCGCGAATGACGGCTAGACAGTCATAGATTATGCGATGTCACTGACTCACCGCTATAGAGGCGACACTTTGTTTCATTCTGTCTATTTTATTGGGTGCCACTCCTTACATGCACGTTGACTTGAAATTTTCTTTGTACTTACTTAATATTTATTTTAGGTATAAACTGACTTTACTACGCGGGGCTAACAATATCTGGCATATAATATAGGATGATGTAAATAGTGACGTCATATGGAATAATTTAATTTTTTTCGGGTTTTAGGTTCAGTCAGGGCTATGGGAAGTTTCATTCCTTACAAATTGAGCCTTTTTTAGAAAAAAAATAAAAGCCGTGTAATTTTGTACAAAATGTTTATTTAGTTCATCATCCTCAGAACATGTTCCCGGCTCAGAAATTGCTTGTATTGTTCCAGTACTATTGTAGCACACCTTCGGCTAAAATAAATATAACATAATGTTAGTGATGGCTAAAATAATATTTTATTTGTTATACAAATCCGTAAACTTTTATTATTATTACTAACATCAATACAAGGAACAGCAGACTTCTTTAGAAAACGCCTTCCCACTTTTGTGGTATATTTATCCTCATCGCGAAAATGCAATGAACAGACGCAAGTTCTATCGGATGGTAACCAGGTTTCTTCACTGCGGTTGTTTTGGACAAATTTTACCCATTTTTCCCTTTCTTCACGGCCCAGACATGGAAACCTTGAATAGAAAAAATTTAAAATATTAATTACTTATCTCTAAACTAGCGGTCCGCCCCGGCTTCGCCCGTGGCACATATTTCGCAATAAAAAGTAGCCTATGTTCTTTCTCAGGGTCTAAAGATTGTCTGTGCCAAATTTCATCAAAATCGGTCCAGTAGTTTATGAGCCTATTCATTACAATCAAACAAACAAACAAAGTTTTCCTCTTTATAATATTAGTGCAGATAAATAAATAATAATTCAATTATACGTTCAAGTCAGTAGCTTATACAATATCAATTAAAAACTTGATTAAAATCAATTAACAAAAAAAAAAATTGGTGATTAAGTAATTGATTTTCATATTTCATGATTTCACCTTTTTTCAATTAACAACCAGTCTATGCTTTTCTAAATATGTAAAATTATTATTTTATACTATAAAAATATACGCCAGCAAATATTACTAACAACACTTATTTCATGCCCAATGTCATATCTTAAATTTTTAATCTATGACAAAATGTCGCCCGCCAAAAATTTTGCTCTAACTAAGTTTTAAAAATTATTATCTAGTTACTTACTGATGAAAAGTTATTCCTTTGCACTTTTCCGTATTATTTGTGCAATATCGTAACACACACGTAGGCATATTTGATGCGTTTCACTTTAAAACAAATAAAAAATGAGCGTGACGTTCGCGCCAATGAGCGGAGCAAGCGACTGAGTGCAGTTACGCCAGATGACGTATGTTGAGCGGAACATATGTGATGTAGGCGGTATCGTCTCCATATTCATATTATCTCAATGTCTTATTATTACTGTTTGATAATACTAGTATCGAATATTTGATTGAATCTAGTTAAAACTGACCCAGGTACTAGTCTAAGAATGATTGAGGACAACAAGATAATACTTTAGTATTACAAGTAGAGCTTTCAAAGAGCTCGTAAAATTCTACGTGCTGGATAAATTCAAATGAGATAATTTAATATTTTACTTGAAAGTAGAGGACGGTAGGAGTTAATTTAGATTTTGGAAATTATCCTGAATTAGTTATTTAAAATTGCGTTAATATGCCTTACTTTTATGTTTTAGATGCATTCATAAAACATTGAAATAATCATCAGAATAAAAACCTACCTAACTTCGTCGAAACAAACATGTATAGATAATAGATATGACCGACTGCATCACAGCTGCAGCTAAGCCCTACTTTACAAATATATTGTTAATTTCTCTCGTCCCAATAAGGACAATCAGACTGCCCTACAAACAATTTTAAATTCTTGCAAGACTCGCAGATAACTGTAAAACAATTCAAGGCAAGCCGGTCGTCGATGTCGATTCAAGTTATTTATTTTAGAGTCTGACGCAATTTCATATAAGATAATCCGTGGGTTCACATCAATATGCAGAGCCTAGCGTTTCCCCATCCGACCAAGTTTCCGAGACACCTAATTGACACCCACACAGACCGTCACCTCTATCTCCACGTAATAAGGATCAAATTATACAAAAACCAACAGACATGCTAATTAAATTCCGACTCTGGACACCTGCGATAGAGTTCGCTTTAGCGAATCGCACGCCCAGTTAATTGAACCCACGGCAAGGTCACATTACCGCACAAGAAATTGTCATTTTCATAAAGTTAATGTTTTATTATTGGCCATCGTACTGAGACGAGATTTGCATTGTCCAGACAATGTATAGCTAACACAAATTTACAATAAAATTCAATGCAAGTTTTAAAACATAATGCTAATCTCAGACAAGACTATAGAAGTACTAGGTACATATTTGATAAATGTTATATACCTACCTAACTCTCCGTTCTGCTCCAGAGACTTAAACTGTTATTAATAATTATTCCCTTTTAATTAAACATGCTGTGTGCAAATTTCCAAAGCAACCCAAGTCATTCTTTAAGTTTTAAATAATAGCCAAAAGTACTAGTAATCCTTATATAATTTGACATTTTTGGTTTTATGGCATTCAAATGCTTTATAAATATAAAACTAGCGGTTCGCCCCGGCTTCGCCCGTGGTACCTACATGTTTACGTTTTTTTTCATAAAAACTATCCTATCTCTCAAGTTGGATCGAACTGCACATGGTGTGCGAATTTTATTATAATCGGTTAAGTGGTTTAGGAGTCCATTGAGGACAAACATTGTGACACGAGATTTATATATATTAAGATAAAGAATAGAAAAAATTCGATCCTTACATCATCATCATCATCATCATCAGCCCATATACGTTCCCACTGCTGGGACACGGGCCTCCTATGAGGGTACAGGCCATAATCCACCACGCTGGCCAAGTGCGGGTTGGCGGATGACACATGTCGTCGAACTTTTGATTCTTCGACATGTCGGTTTCCTCACGATGTTTTCCTTCACCGTTCGAGCAGTGGTGATGATCCTTACATACTTCAATTAAAATTCTTATCAAAAAAATATTGAAAACCAATGTAGGTACCTAGGTATTCTTAAACAAAAACAGGTTCATACATCATCCATAGAATATCAATACGAATATAAATTCTCAATAACTAAATCATAGGAATGTTAAACTCGGTGCTCGAAAGTGAATCAATAAAGCCGATCTTGATAACGGTTCAAGGTCACATCTTAAGATGGAAATAGAATACGTACAAAAGGCCACGCTGAGGCTTTTTCTAGTCACCACGGTTATGTGCTTACGGGATAAAATTATTATTTGAAAGAAAGAAAAACAAAAGATTATTTCATAGAAAGTGTGACACAAAAATAAACAACAAATAAGAACAAGAAAACAACAATAAAACGAAATAAAAAAAATCAATTTAATAATAGACCGTGTGTTCCAAACTACCGCCAAAAACATATTCCTATTCTCAAATGTTCAGTCGATTCTTTATTGAGAATGATGACTGTCATTATCATGAATATTCTAGCAGTAAGACTAAGACCAGCTTTGAGGACGTCTCAAGTATCGTTTTAATATTTAAATTTAACAACATTCAATCCTATTCATATTTTTAAACGCATATTACCCAGGTACATAATAATGTAATTCTATAAAAGTTCGGTATTATATTCGTGATGGAAACCTCTGAAAGAAGTCAAATAACTATAACAACTAACATTCAGCAATATCACTCCAATTTACATCAAAACAGAAAGGGCAAAAGGAGGCTTCCACAAAATTCCCTAATTTCAAATATTTCACGCGTGATTTCAGAATCTCGATAACACGCAAGGCAATAATATATTCAACATCAATCGATGCAGTATACAAAGGTCAACGCGCCGCTATATAAGGACCAGCCAAGAAATCTCAAGTACGTAGGCTTCATCTACGATGCATAGATAAATAATGACTCTATTGCCAATGCATGCCCTTGTCTTTTATTTTGTATCACACTAGCCCGCGGCTTCGCTCGTGGTATTTGGACGGAAAAGAAAAAGTTTACTAAGTAGGATATTTTTATGCAAAATTTCATCAAGATACCAAACAGCCCTTTTTACGTAAATGACCTGTTCCTATCTCTCATTATCTACAGTTTTTGTAGCACAAAATGACGATTTCGTTTTAATTGGACTTTATTTTAAATGGGATTGTAAACATTTTTGCATAACATTCCAGCTAAGCGACATATTACCTATATCCCCGAACCTGTGCTTAACCAGCGTTACTAAAAAAGGGGTACGTACCCTGAATTGGGAACAATATTACGACAATTTACATATTTTTTAATACCTACCAATATTAGAAAAACTGTATTCACGAGTTTAATTTCGAATCGCCTAAATAAATATGTTTAGTCATAGTTATAAATTATGCATACAGTGTCAATACAACTTTCTGTGTAAGAAGTAAGAACTAAGAAATTGTGCAGCGTTTAGTTAAGATTTCTAGTCTATTGAGAAATGATTGTTTGAGACTGTGACACTTTTTGCGGGCGTTTAAATAAAAATAATGTGGTGATATCAATGGTAACTTTGAGTGGACTTTTTAATCATATTTGATTATATCTATATATTAATACATATTATAAAACTGAAGAGTTTGTTTGTTTGAACGCGCTAATCTCGGGAACTACTGGTCCGATTTGAAAAATTATTTTGGTGTTAGATAGCTCATTTATCGAGGAAGGCTATAGGGTATATATCATCACGCTACGACCACCAGGAGTGGAGCCACGGGGGTGAAACCGCGCGGAGCAGCTAGTTTCATAATAAAATTACTGGCCTAAAGTCACAGTATTCATTAATAATAATTGTTAATAATCATTTGACAGAATAATTAATTCCTACTATATCAGAATAAACAGTCAAACTGTGAATGTACAGAGAATAAGTTTTATTTCTTTTCAATTCTTCAATAAATTCATGTATTAAAAGGAATGTAAAGCTGACATGACCCAGATTTTATAGACTACACGTAAGATTTTAAAATTACAGCACATAACTGACAGATGAAGTGATATAAGAGCAGCTAGCATTTGAGAAAAGAAATTGGAGATCTAATAAAAATCGTATATTGTCAGAATAAATAATATAAACATAAAACAGTATAAAAATTGGCCAAACTGTCGCACAGTGGGTCGAAACTGCAATATGCGGACATAGCAACTTTTT
>CAJQZM010030118.1:0-15127 GCA_907164665.1 Colias nastes | reverse complement strand
ATAGGGACAGAGAAAGCGACTTTGTTTTATACTATGTAGTGATGATAGTGACTAGGTTTCCACCCGCGGCTTCGTCCGCGCAGTCAAAGAAAAACCCGCATAATTCCCGTTCCCGTGGGATTTCCGGGATTGCGTCATTTTCCCGGGATAAAAAGTAGCCTATATCCTTTCTCGGGTATCAAAATATCTCCATACCAAATTTCATGAAAATTGGTTCAGTAGTTTAGGCGTGATTGAGTAACAGACAGACAGACAGAGTTACTTTCGCATTTATAATATTAAACAATAGTATGGATTATATTATAAATAAATAAATAAATAGAAGACAAATTCACGTTTAATTATTTTATTTTCTTATTATGAAATCATTAAATTCTAAATTCAATGGACATAATGATACTAGAACTTTAAAATATACCTTTACTATTAATAATTAATCAACATCATTTGTACAGTTTTTATTGGATTGAATTAAGTTTTATGGTAAACCAGCAATATATCATTATATGCCGATAGGAATTACAAAAAACTCTTCTCAAATAAATTATAGGTTGCATGTTAATACATCAGTTAATTACAATTTCCTCATTAAGTTATCTCAATTAAACATTAAGCTTACACATGAATGAATATTGAGCTAAAGAATATATTACCATTACTTAAAGTTAACTTAAGTGAGGTTAAGTTGTAGTGTCGACGGAGAATTTATGCATATGTAATAAGGTTTCGACAAATCGTTTTATATGCTAATTTATTTCTTAGAAATGATTTAATGTGGAAACTTAATATCTATGTGATTTTTCTCTTTATTATTTATCTTTTTTTTTCAATAAAATCATTAGGAATTCAACTTGTGGAAAATCTATACTAATATTGTAAAGTTGAAGAGTTTGTTTGTTTGAACGCGCTAATCTCAGGAACTACGTCTGGTCCGATTTGCAAAATTCTTTTGGGGTTAGGTAGCCTATCTATCGAGGAAGGCTATAATATATCATTACGCTAAGAACAACGGGAGCAGAGCCATGCAGATGAAACCGCGAAGCGCAGCTAGTACTTCATAATCCTGTACCATCTGATATTTTGTAATCCCAATTATATGGTTCTTAATTCCATTAAAATCCGATCAGCTGTTGTCTATAAGAGTAACGAACAGCCATCAAACCATAATATTATGCATAATATGCACAAGTTACAACGTTACAACATTTTAAATTTCATTCTCAATATATCATAAATTGTAAGAAACTGATTGCTTATTGGAAGAAATATAGCCTAGAAGAAGAGTTTACCTTATTAATTATTGTTCTTCAAGAGACCAAACGGATTTGGAACGGAATTAAATAGTAGATTAAAAAGAATTCAAATCTTCTATCAACATCTACAAGATAACATGAAGTACAGACGCGAGCAGAAAGCTATTACAATACATAACAATTACGTTACTAACAAAAATAAGTAATCATTCGCCCCCTTTAATGATTTCTCTTGTAATAAGTTGCTTACAACCTCAGACCATCCATTTGTAGTGTTTATGAGCCATTGCGACAGAACTATTAACGGAAATGTAACAAGAATAGGTATGCAATTTACTACTTTGTAATTTATAGATGTGGGCAAAAATGCATTTTGAGGTTAATTTATTTTTTATTTTATTTTTTACTTACGGCATTTGCATTTGGATCCATGGAGCGTGGAAAATGGTATGAATTTATTGTTTAGGGGGGTTTTAATTGATGTTGACTGTGCATATCTTTATTAATCGTAGTGTTTTCAAGTGCCTGTTTTAACACGGGTATTTTACAGTTTGATGTTATAAATGTGATGACGGATGTAGTATGTTGTTTATTTATTTGCCATTTATAAGGAAATGACACTGTTCTCGATCTTTAAAACAGCAAATATGGATGTAGAGTTTAAAAAAATGTAGAGTAGGTAGAGTCAGTAAAGGCAAATGAATGAATACGCAAGATAGTAACCCTAAGATGTTTTAGTAAGTGGGTAACTATACAAGTATGAAAAATAAGTCTAAATTTCCAAGGGCGTGTAAGTTCTATTTCGCCACAAAATGGATCAGTATACTTAGCATCACTTCATAATGTCAAATAATGGTCATATTATAACAGTTACAGTTAAAATACCTACACCATATAATTTCGCTATTATAATATCTATTATTAATGTGAAAGTGACTGTCCGTCAATCCATTATAGCTGAACCACTAGACCATGTTGACACGCTTATGGCTTGTTCATTTAATTCTTTTTTCATACCCCTTAAGGCAGAAGAACGTTTGCCGGGACAGCTATAAAGTATAGGTAAAATGTGGGTAATTTAATCCTTATCACTACAATAATATTGTCGTCATCTCTTTTCTAATTTGAGTGCATTATTCGACTCAGGATAATAAATAAAAATCAAATGCGCTCTATATACCATTCATGCATGTGAGCACCGTTGCATGACGTAAGCGTTGTCAGGCCATGAGTGATGGCGTGCGGCGGCGACGTTAGCACCTGATTTATTGCTTCCGAGTCCCCCTTCCCCCTACGTGTACTGATGGCAAAAAAGTGAAAATTATTTAATATTTATGCGGTTTAGGTACGGCATTATTGAAGTGGTTGGGCTATATTACGCAAGTTATATATCGTATGTATACTGTTTTAATTCTACATGTCATTACATGGTACTTTAGACTAAAGACACATTTTTTCAGTATTGGTAGGTACATATCGCTCGCACATCTTCCGTTACTAAATTATTATGAAGTCGGTTAAAAACTTTGATCATAGTAACGTTAATTTTTTGTTTACAAATCACATTCCACATTAACAAAAACAACTTTGAACCACTTTTCCCATCTCTCTTAAACTCCCTAAAAATACTACAAAAAATACAAATTATAAACACCTGTTTTGCTATCGGTACATTTCGGGTAAGATAGTTGAGTGGGACATTATTTCGCGTCAGCTCAGGTGTATCGTTGACAGTTGGTGTATTAGCGAGCTTCATACAGTACAATCACCTTCCAGTAAATGGGAAAATGATTTTGTTACAAAAACATTAGTGTTACAAGACGAGGGTCACAGCAACGAGAATAACTTGTGTAGGGGACATAAGAAAATGTTCTGGAGTGACAAGATGAGGATTTCAAAAGAACAGAAAATTGTATTGTATTAAGTTTGTCAATTTTGTGGACTGGAAGAAATTTCTACTAAATGAAGTAACAGTTTTTCCAGCTGAAGATAAATAGTATACAAGTAATTTTAACCAGTGGATAACATGCAATTTTATTGTTTCTAGTCAGTATTCGAGCTAGTTCTAATCGAAGATATAATGGAATAGATAAAAAATTACCAACTAGAATATGACTATGACTAGAAAAAAAATCGAAAAATTCAAATAAAATATCAAACAAAGGTTAACATCGATCGAAAGATGTACACGTACATATTTTAATAAAAACATTGACAAGAATTATGTAAAACACGCATAAAACTGGGTAACTAAAGACAATTGAAATATTGGTCTGAAAAGAAAAATGAAAATTTTCAAAGAGCTTTTTCACTCCATCATGATACAAATGCTAAAAGATTACAGTCTTGTTTCGTCTGCTCATTCAATGAGCTTCACATTTTACGACACGCATCCGTTTCGCTGCATAAATACATTTAATGACAGCCATTTTGTTTTTATTGTGAAATTTTTATTATCAAGAAAATTATATGTTCAGTTCATACAGTTAACGTGTGACCGTATTTTTAGGTTTATTAGCACCTTATATTTTATTTGTTTTAAACATGGTCTGTACTGGCATTAAAACTAACAATAATTAAAGTGATAAAACAGGCCATTATATTTCTAAGTTATTGTATTCATTACAAGTTGAGCAATAAAATTTTATAACCTAAATAATTTAGAAGCGTTGCATTGCTCATTTTAATTAAAGCACTCACCAGAAACTGTAGTATTTCCATTAAAATAACACTAAAAATAATTAATGATTGCATTTATGACAGAAAAATTACCTTTATGAGGCAAAATAAGTAAATATGTAATCTTTAAAAGTGTTTAAAACATATCTAATTATAATACAGTGGGACCAACGATATAAAAAAAATAAACACTTTAGTGATGTCGTAATCAGATTTTAAGAATTCGATTTCGATATTAAATTAAAATTCGGACAAAAAAGTCAACACGATAATCTTTCGGCCATAAAACAGCGTCATCGCTATAATAATTTACGAAACAGTCTATTAAGTGAATCTTTATGATAATAGCTGAACAGAAGTCGCGTCGAATCTGCCTGTTATTTTGATACATTATCATATTTAAACAATTCGGATGATAATAGACACGTCGAGAAACCCTTTGGCAATATAAATGGAGGTATTATTATTTATTTATGGGTTTCCTTCCTCCAGCCCGGGGGCGATGTGGAATATTTCATTGAGCGAAAAAATGCTTCGAAGTCGTGAGTTTATATCGAACAAGATCCGGTTCGGGCACCTGAAATGGTCTGCTATAAGCTTGTTGCAGCAATAATAAAGATTTATGCGACATTCGGCGGTAGCCTGTTTTGTTCCCTGTAACGATTCGTTTTCTGTAAGATCAATAGCCCTCTTTATTGTCGGTTCTGAGTTATCGTCGCTGTTTCTATTTTAAGTCCCGGCTATAAACGATTTTACTCGCTCGGATATCTTATTATCGTTAACATCTTCACTCGCTTTACGACTGGGATTTATATTTACATCAGAATCGACGCCTTTCGTCAATTAATTACCGAGTGAACGGTACGACACGTCGACTGTTGCATCTGTCTGCATTGTTTTCTCGTTCCCATCGTGTTATGAACGTTGTAGACTTTTTCATGTAATCTCATTATTATGTTCCGAGTTTGTAGCACGGTGATTAAGTACTTGATTTATGGCTCGTGCAATTTGCATCACAACCGACGCCATAGCTTTTTGCTCGAAGCCGATGATTATCGTCCGTATCGTGTCGGTTTTAATGATAGTTATTTCATGACTCGGCGCTCGCTATCGGGGACGTTTCATTAAACTCCTTTACATACATTACTTCGGCGAATGTGTCTGATTATGTTAATACCCGCCTTACAAGGTGCTCGCCCGCCATATCTTCTTCTACGTCCGTTAATGGATTGTTTGCCAACGTACATGGAGTTTTTAAGTTTTTAGTTTGCATTTCACGCACGATCGTGTGCATGTATAGCGTAATTGCCATGATCTGGTATTTTAATTTCTCTGTGTTCGTCGTTGTGTGCGCGTTATTTCATTTTGATACCGCATTACTTGACAGTAAATGACAGTGTTGTGAAACATGTGTCGGTCTGTTTGCACGTTTCGCTTGTAGTGTGCGTGCGAATAGATAATATCGTACATAAAACTAAACGGCGCGCCAGTGAATTTATGAATCGGCCGGAGAGCTGCCTTCCTCACAAAAGTTGTTTATTACCGCTACGTTAGGGTTGCTAGTATATTATCATTTTATTGCTAGTCTACGAACATCATAATTTTCTTTCTTTATGCGACGACTGAGTTTTAATGGGCCTATATATCACGGCGGAAAAGTATCCCGTAGCGTGTGGTTAATTTAATCGGTATTATGCTTATCGCGGAAAGGTCATATATATTAGTGTTGTGATTGAACGTTTGCTTTTAAATATTTATTGCATCATTAATTCTGATTCTTTTGTACAAGATGAGACGAATCATTTTTAATCGAACATTAAACAATTCACACTTATTTATAAAGTTAATGGGTTAAGATTGAGATATAAGGATTACAAATATGTGTGACGTAATAAGAAACTAAAGAAAAAAAATTTACTGCTTTCCATGTATGGTCGACGTGTTACCATCCGCAAAAAATATTTGCGAGATTGAGTGTAATTATAGTAACAATGTAAAAAGTATGTTCAACTTCCACTTTAGAAAGGTATTTCATATCTATACTTTTGCCTACCACCAAACCACTTTTACCCTAATACTATGCTCACGGTTAAAAGAGAAAACGACACCTTTCAACGGATACCAAACACAGAATATGACGAAAGTGATGTCGGTTCTTTTCTTAAAGTGTTTGATACAATCTTCATTAACTGTGAGTGGCTATCGATTATAAGCCATGATACATGATTCTGCGTGGAGTAATCCATCATATGTAAACAATATTAATGATGGCTGCTTCGAGTTGAGTTCTGAATCAATAATCGTGCCTCCGCAGTCATTTGGACTACGAAGTTTTGATCGTAATGCGTTTGCTGTCGAGTGATTAATTGTGTAACGAATGTAATAATGTTATCATTTTGGGGTTCCGTTTCTTTGAGATATGTTTGCTTGTAGTTTTTTGCTTTAAAATTGTGTGTATGTATGACGTTAGCTCAATACGGAATCTTGCAGTTATCATACATTGTTCGAAATCTTAAAATTTTAATAATTGGGATTTATAATTCATTTTTTCAAAGAATAAATATAAAAAGAATTTACATATTTTAAAATAACAGCTATGAGGATAAAATAAGCGTCGATCATAAATTTTCTCGCAATTACTTTAATTTCTGCCAGCACTTATGAATTAATGTTTTTGTACCTTTGTTTAAATGTATAAATTACTGTTCTCCTTTTATGTTTTTAATTAAATAACTTATTTGCATTTGACATTGATGAATAATGGCTAATGTCATTTATTATCTTCATCAATCAATGATTCAAAAATCATCATTCAAAATTTAATCATCGTGTTTTAATATTTATGTTCATATATTTATAAATAGGAATATAATTTTAAGTTCTTGAATGAATATTTACAAATATGAACACTGAATGCATCTGGTGTTTTGCGTTTTTGTTTTCGCTAAAGTTGCATGTTATAAATTCAATATTAATATTCAAATGTATATGTAACTTTATTGTTTTCTTAGTTTTTAGTACAATCCTGACACAGAAAGGACGAAGACGTTTCTCGTGAGATTATTATATGCGTTTATACATTATTGTAATTTGTGTGTTGTTATAATTAACTCTGTATTTAAATATAAAATGGTTATAGTGAAAACTCACAGCCACTCCAACATTGTCATAAAATATTGAGGATCTTGACATGTTTTTATATTCGATATATCGATGCTCATAAAACTGTTTATTCGTTCAAATTCGGTATTGAATCGTGAACCCGCAAATATTCCCAACACCTATATTGCCTAGTTGATACCCGATCTATCCACACAACTTCCCAAAGCATTCACTTTTCTACAAATTCGTTTATGTAAATTCTCATGCGGCAACCCTACACCCCGGGGCATTAATACAACTTGAAATATGACCCACTAAAGACTATATAACGTAAAATTTACAATTCATAAAACATAATGATATACGCGGTGGTAGATTGCCGGCTTTGACGTTTATGGTCGGGCCTTTGTTACTTGCGCCTTGCGTATCGGCATGCTTTCAATGGCTAATTGAATGCTTAATTGGCTTTCGCTCAATCATTTAGATTATTGAGTTTTTATTGGATACGGATAACCAGTGGATTGAGTTGTAAATCACGTAGGCTTATCTGGTCTGGACATTTTAGGATTATGGTGAAGCTTGGATGGCGTTTGGATTACCAGCATGGTCATACTTTACATACTTTACTATATTATATACTTTTTTGGTCATTTGAAGTAAAGACATCATCATATTTTTAATAAAATTAGAAAATAGCAAAGGCACTATACGTAGGTACAAGTATAATACGTCAGTATCGATTTGCAGTTTATTGAATACTGAATTGGTAAGAGCTCAATATTTTAATGTGACAGATTTTCAGCTCTAACTTTTGAGTAGGACTAATTCAGTTATCTAAAACATAAAGACAATGTAAATAGGAATTACATAATATAAAATTTCTGTTTATTTAAGTGGATACTATTTTTCAGCTTAATTCTCACACTCCAAACATTTTAAAATACAATATAATAGCGCAAGGTTAGCTTTGTCCGTCAGTTTTTCTGCAATGTTAACGTACGTTTTATTTATTTAGTCCCCAAGCGACTTAATTACACATAAAATTATGGCCAATAAATTTAAAAAGTTATAAACATTATACCCATTTACTTATTAACCCAACCCACTATGGTAATGAGGTACAACTTTACGCGTTTTTCATATAAATTATACATAAATTAAATCAACAATACACGCTCATTTTTATCAAGATCTCGTTAATAATGGAGTCTTTTGTATTATTACAAGTAAAGCAAAAACGATTTTGACATGGTAACAATACACAAGCACAATATACAGATACAACCAGTAGGGTAACTTCATACAACAGAACATAACATAACATAATCGTAAGGGTATTCTTATATCTCTTAATTGTCAAAATACCCTTGATCCATTGAAATGTTACATTTTTTAGCCCTAACCTTGCATTTTTTAGAGGACGCAATTTTGTTTTTTTGATGTGTAGGGGGGGTCAGTGTGAAGCTAAAACCAAGTTTGTGGGGTCGCCACCCTTGTCCCACGGCCGCCATCTTGAAAATAGCGGTTGAAATGGTTTTTACGATATATCTCTTAAACTATTTAACTGATAAAAAAATATCGTTAACATTATTTGTTGCAAATTAAATTCTCTACAACTTTGGTGTAGTAACTTTTAGTCGTAGAACTATAAATAAAAAAGTTATAAGCGAAAATGTTCAGAAATTAGAGCCATTTATATTTTTCAATAAAACTTTTTTTTATCATTTTACGAAGAAATGATATCAGACCATTTTTGTAGATTGTTTTTCGAGGAACAACTTTTACGTACAACATTTTTTCATAACGTCAATAACTAAGGTTTTACAGCGCTCTGAAGTGAGTACTATTTTTCAGTACTCTTAACTATACATATATTGGCTATTGGCTCTTTTCTCATACTCCAGAACAATAGAAGCACACTGCAGAACATTTCAGACCTGCTTTTCGACGTAAAAAAAAGTCGCGCTTCCAGACTCTACCTCCTGGGTGGTGGGGAAAAGATTCAATAATTAATTATTAGTGATATTGCAAAATTAATTATTAAAAATATTATAATAACAAAAAAAAACCATTACTGATGACAAATTATTATTAGTACACACATAATATAAGTATACTGTATAGTTCAGAGTACTGAAAATTAGTACTCACTTCGGAGCGCTGTAAAACCTTAGCTATTTAATTAATGAAAAAATGTTGTATATAAAAGTTGTTCCTCGAAAAACAATCTACAAAAATGGTCAAATATCATTTCTACGTAAAATTATAAAAAAAAGTTTTATTGAGAAATATAAATATCTCTAATTTCTGAACATTTTCGCTTCTAACTTTTTTATTTATAGTTCTACGACAAAAAGTTGCAGGATCAAAGTTGTAGAGTATTTAATTTGCAACAAATAATGTAAACAAATTTTTTTTATCAAATAAATAGTTTAAGAGATATATCGTAAAAACCATATCAACCGCTATTTTCAAGATGGCGGCCGTGGGACAAGGGTGGTGACCCCACAAACTTGGTGATAGCTTCACACTGACCACCCCTACACATCAAAAAAATAAAATTGCGTCCTCTAAAAAATGCAACCCCAAATGTAACTTTTCAATGGACCACCTTAGGATTCTCGTAAACACGCTTGCTTGTGTGCGTGAGCCATTTCGAACGTGTTGTATGAAGTTTCCCTACTGGTTGTATCTGTATATTGTGACACAAGCGCACGTAGCGTGTTGGTTAAATTTATTGATTTTATGTTTTTATAATCTTTTTTTATGGTACATGTAATGTTAACGTGTAAGTAGGTTGCTAAGCAAATAATGGGTTTTTGTTTGATTATTGAACAAAAAGGGAACGCTTGCTCTGTGGTCGTGATAAAATTCGCGTTGTAAAGGTGTAATATTAAATGATATTATCACACACTGTATGACGTATATTATGTTACGCTTATAGTTCAGGATCCATCGCCCATTTTTGCAAGTGATTACTATCAAGCTAATTTTCCGTGAGTAGCTTTATTTTGATGAGACGACCAATAATTTCCTGTACGAAACTCTCGATTGCGGTAGCTAACAGAGGTAACAAGGATAAAATTTTTTGATTTGATGGTTCTCAAATATTTATTACGCAATTTGTAGGACAATATGTCTGTTGAATTATATAAATATTAACTAAGTGAAAACAAAAAAATCAGCTGGTTAGTAATCATTTATGATGACCTCGTATCGATACACATTGGAAAGAGGGGACTCTTTGATCAAACCATAGATTTTGTAGGACAAATATTTTTTCGAATAATTTAGATAATTATCTTGAGATTGAACAAAAAAAAAATTCAGTTAGTAATAAATATTTGAGAACCATCAATTCAAAAATTTTTATCCTTGTTACCTCTGTTAGCTACCACAATCGAGAGTTTCGTATAGGAAATTATTGGGCGTCTCATCAAAATAAAGCTAGTTACTCACGGAAAATTAGCTTGATAGTAATCACTTGCAAAAATGGGCGATGAATCCTGAACTATTATAGAAATATAGACCAAAATCACTAATTGAGAGAAAAAATAGCTCACACCGCGTTGTGGTCATAGTAAAAAGGACCACAACGCGAAATACCTATGTGTTGTGGTACTGAAGAAATGCCATGACGCGTTCTGGTCACTAATTTCCAACATTAGTAATACCTAATTGTTTTGAATAAATATACTAATATCTACAATAAAATATATTAACTTTCTGCTTGCATTCACAAAATATGAATCGTTGGCTAATGTGCAAAAATCTCTGGTAGGTTCTTCAAATACGTTCTTGATATTATTTATAATAAAAATTAAAATTAAAGAATTCTATAAGATGATAAAATATTGGATCGTGCATCGCCAGTACAAGAATATTAGTTTGACTACCATAAAACTGTGATCAACTTATTCTATACAAATAAATCATACATTAGATACTATCTAAGAAATCTATCCATCACAGCATTACAATTGCATTCAATAATAACCACTTGTGTCTTAAAGTTAATTATTTAATTATTATCAATTAAATGCAATAATTTCCAAACGAATAGTAATAAATTAAACAATAAAACAATTTATTAGTCCGCTCGAAACTGAGAGTTTTGCAATATTTGAACAAGCAATCATTCATTTGAATTATATTGCTTATTACTAGGGATGTAACGATACCGATACCGATACCGATATATCGGCCGATATAATCGGCAAGCCGATATATCGGTATCGCCGATAATAAAACAACCGATACCGATATCAAACAATTCAAAAAACCGCGCCCAATGAACGATGCGGGAGGCCGCCCGCGCGTGCGCACTTTGTTTTCTGAAAAAACTCTACCAATAGTAAACTTTTATTAGGTACTGATTGTATGTGTATTACTTAAAGTTTAACTGACTTTGTAAAATAACAATCTATACTTATAATAAATCTGTAGAGAGGCTAATTCTGTACATGAAATATATTAAAAAAAAACTATGAAGGGGTGATAAGGGATCGCTACTGATGCCAAAAATGCAATCAGTAAAATTTTTGTCTGTCTGTCTGTCTGTCTATATATTCGTTATAGAAACAAAAACTACACGACGGATTTTAACGAAATTTGGCACAATTATTCTTCATACTCCTGGGCAGGTTATAGTATACTTTTTATTACGCTACGATCAATATGAGCAGAGCAGTGAAGGGAAATATTGGGAAAACGGGAGAAGTTACTCCATTTTTTAAGCTTCCGTCGCGTGTGCAGCCTTAATTAAAGCTTAAAGCTACATAGAAATAATGTACGACACAAATGTTCTTAAATTATTATTATTAATATATAAAAATAAATTCCTAGACAGCATATGTCTATCTTTTAAAATTGACTCACAATAACACGTGAAACTTCAATAGCTTAGCAATTCGGAGCTTTCTGATTATATTTGTCTACTCTTACGTTTACAACACTCTCTGTCACTCATCCCTAATTAAAAAAAGTTAACATTATTACCTATTCAATAAAAAAAGAATCATGTAAATCGGTGTAGAAACACCAAAGTTATACATGAAATACGCTATAAGTCATCGCGCGTGAATCATGCCTTAAGGATTATTTTTGTGTATCAGTTGCCGCGTTCGACGCGCTTCGCGGTTATAATATACTAATATTTTAAAGAGGAAAGGTTTGTAATTATGTATGTATGTATGGTTTTCACGCATAAACTACTGGACCGATTTCAAAAATTCTTTCACAATTAGAAAGCTTCACTGAGCAACATAGGCTAGGTTTTATCCAGGAAATCCCACGGGAACGGGAACTATGTGGGTTTTTCTTTGAAAACGCGGTCGAAGCCGCAGGCGGAAAGCTAGTACTAAAATAAATGGTTTTGTTGTTTTTTGATTTGGCATTTTTATTTAAAAGAATACGATTAACAGTTGAGTCTCTGTTAAATGTTGGTAACTTTTTATGCATAATTCACTATTTATTTTTATACCAAGCCATCGATATCGGTATCGGTATCGGTATCGCCGATACATTACTACAAATATCGGTATCGGTATCGTATCGGCAAAATCATGTATCGTTACATCCCTACTTATTACCAATGTTATTACTTATAAAACTTGTCATAATGCCGTCGATTATTTAACTGTGATTAAGTATCTAGTTGATTTATTTAACTATTTTAACCGAAGAATGGATGTATGTGAATTGTGTATACCAATTACCACATAACTTTTTATAGGGTAAACCATATTTGATGATTCTTATTTCACCTGACCTACATCGTGAGGAAACCGACATGTCGAAGAATCAAAAGTTCGACGACATGTGTCATCCGCCAACCCGCACTTGGCCAGCGTGTTGGATTATGGCCTGTTGTACCCTCATAGGAGGCCCGTGTCCCAGCAGTGGGAACGTATATGGGCTGATGATTATGATGATGATTTCACCTAAAAACTGTCGCTTCTCAAGTTGTAATTGTAATTTGATCCGAGTTTTAGGGGAAGTTTTATAGTCTGATGATGCGTAACAAATAATAACCGTAAAGTGATTGATTAAAATATAAATGTTCAAAAGAAAATACAATGAAGAGTACTTCCAATCGGGCCACCATTTCAAATAACCGTATTTCATTACTTGGCTATAAATAATGAATTCATGTTCAAACCAATAACAAAAACTATCAACAATAGACCTATAAATATGGTTTACTTTTTCAACTCTATTGTATTCTTGCGTGATACGAACAACTTGATCATTTTTATCTTCTTTCTTGTTATAAATAATGGAAGATTTAAAATTTAGCAAATACATTTATTACAAAAGATCTGAAGTGTTTATTTAATAAGCTATTAACTTGGTTCTTATGGGAAATAATCCATACTATCCATACTATAATATTATAAATGCGAAAGTAACTCTGTCTGTCTGTCTGTTACTCAATCACGCCTAAACTACTGAACCAATTTTCATGAAATTTGGTATGGAGATATTTTGATACCCGAGAAAGGACATAGGCTACTTTTTATCCCGGGAAAATGACGCAATCCCGGAAATCCCACGGGAACGGGAACTATGCGGGTTTTTCTTTGACTGCGCGGGCGAAGCCGCGGGCTGAAACCTAGTTAAAGATAATTGTGGTTAGTTGTTAGTTAACTAAATAATGTGACAAAGTCATAGAAACGTATTTATTACATACCGACTATTTATACTCACAAATATATTTGATGAATTTTATACGACTCGTATTAATTCAGAAGAACAAAATGGTGTGACTGTGTGTTCCCTTTTTCTCTTGTTAGAGATTAAGGTAAGCTCCTTTTATTTAATTTTCCATTTAAATCCAATAGCATGCTCTTTATCTAATACCTCTATCAAACTAATTATAAATGATCACAGCAACAACACCGTCATTTCCATCCCTAATCCTATCTACATAATTTCAACACCTTGATTAACCTGCCAGTGACCAGTGAATTATGGGCGTAATTCAGTTCTATCGATAGCTATAATAAATTTATAGCGACGCTCTTATGATTTCCTCAGGCTAACAATGCGATACTTTGTCAAATGTAGACGGCTACGCGTAGGCGGCGTGTAGGCGTCGTCAATCATGCCTCGACTGTTTAAACCTGCCGCCTCTGTAGGGCTGCCAACATCGTAAATTATAAGGCCTTGTATGCTGTACGTTTAAATGTAATGTTTCAATTGTTCAGTGACAAGTATGAGATTCATAATAGTATTAAGTGTTTTGATTTAACATAAAATGTATAAGGTACTTTACCGTGATATAAAATCGAATATATATTTTTGATACATTATGGAAATTACTATCTATATATCATTTTTTTATAATTTTTTTTCTGTTAAATGGGCATATTAATCTTTATTATTTATGGTCAAGTTATAAGTGACAACCCTACAGTTAGGGACATAGCGTATAAATTATCCGGTTCTGTCTAGTAGGGAAAAAATTTGTAACCAACGGCTCATTAATTACATGTTTACAAACGAACGATGACATTTATAAATTATTTTCTTAATTAATCACTTATTTATTTAGTTTTTGACGTTTTATATAAGCACAATGAATTGTGTTGTTTATAAAGTATTTATTTGAAGAGTTTATTGTTTGTATAAATTTTAACCGTGTTTTTGTAAACATCTGTAATAATGTTTTTATTCGGTGTTATTATTTCAACTTTAATAAAGAGAATAAGATATGATATTTAGATTATAGTGTCGCTGCTGCAATAAAACGAAAATGGCTGCGATATTCGAATTAGAAAAGTATCGAACCCACCAAAATAAGTTCATTTAGGTCAGCAATTATAAAAAAAATGGTTTGTTGAACGTTTAATGGATCTCAAAATTACACTGCAAGTCATTATTTTTAAAAGCTTCCATATTATTGCATGTGGGGGAAATATACAGTTTCATTGCCCTTATGACGTAAATATTCTTCGCATTTACGACCAACAGAGTACTTGAAAAACTCAATATTAGTAAATTTCAATTTTATTGCACTTATTACGAGACATCAAAGTGTGGGACGACTGTAAAATATGTAAACAATCATTAAAACAAAATTGCAAATTTCC
>CAJQZM010030107.1:0-18835 GCA_907164665.1 Colias nastes | reverse complement strand
ATTATGTCATAGCCCATTCATTGATTTTTTGGGTTTATGGACTTACAATGAGATCAATTTCATTCATAAATAAATATAGTAAGATAGCATATTCATATAATATGTGCTTAAATAGTAGTTATTGATTATCATAAAATTTCTAATCAATATTATCTGTTTTTATTATTTATAGTTCCTATAGAAAATATCAATATGTGCTAATACTTATTAATAGAAAGAAAAACATGCTTTCAAAGTCAATTCTCTGATATAGACTTTACGCATACAAGCAGGTAGAATGTACAAAACTGTCACATAATATTTAAATTACACACAATTACACATATTATGTCAGCATGCTTTCTTTTTCACCAAATAGTTCACGCATAATATGATGTAATCGTATTAGGATTCTAGTAATGCCGATTCATGTTCGTTTTACCAGTTTATGTCTAATCATGTTATAATACTAATTATTTGTATTAAATTAATATATGTAAGATACAAGCCGTTTGCCCAGGCTTCGCCCGGGTTGCCCGCTATGAAAAATGTTAACTTCGCCGCAAAATATGGAGTGTTTTCCAGTGGTAAGATAATTTGTTAAATCAATCGAATAGTTTTTTTTTTTTTTTTTTAATTGTAACTAACAAACTAAAAATCTTAAATATTAAAGTACCTCTAAGATTATAATTACAACCCATTTATGAAGAACGATTTAATAATTTTTATTGCCTGAAGAATGTTGGTGTCGCAGTTTTTTATTCTGCCTAATCCTTTTTCAATGACACATTTCATTAATTCGAGATTTTAACTCAAATTCTGTTTAATTCTCGTTAATAACAAAAGAAAACCACCTAAAAATTTCACTTTGTATATGTTCCCATGAAGAATTTTCAATGTGAACTGTCAAGGTCATTGCCTACCAAATAACAAAGGCATCGATAGGCAGACGAATATCTTGTGATGTCACATCAATTTTTATCGGGTTTCTTTCTCTTTTTAATCGCTTGTTCAAACAATGAAGAAAAAGCCCATTCAATTGTAAGTTTGCATGATTACTCATAAATTATACATTATTAAAATGTGCACAAATTAGCGTTCAGTAAAAAAAAATATTTTACTTGGTAGGTAAAGGTTAACAGTTTCACGTAGTTTGTTCTAGTGGAAAATTATTTTCTATCCTATCCCATTTAAAAATATACATGTTTATTAATTAATCCAGAAAATATTATACTGACGATAATGTTTCACGATAATTTATTATAAGTAATTCAAAGTTGTAAAAAAAAACATTATTTCTTCAATTCAAGTGAAAAAACCGCATTTTACTCTTTCTTAGTTTTCTAAAGATTTATAATTTTAACATTTGCTTATTACAATATATTTTGTTTCTTTTAATTAATAGTTACATTTGCATTTATGAGCTAAATATTGCCCTGCAGAACGTTTAGAACAAGTCTATGCTTAGAATATTGGTCAGGTCGTAGGTGGTGGCCTAGGTGGACTCTATACTTATTCCATGACTGGAATAATAGAAAACATGACATTTAAAATAACAACTCACGTAATAATCGACGTGTTCATCTTCAGGTATGTAGTGGTGTGCCAAATGGTGTCCAATCACAGGGCTGTGCAGGGAATGCGAGAAACTCCCTTCAGGCTGTAGGTCTGACTTCTTGTACACTATGCGACTTTGTACGGAAACTGCTAGCAGGAGAACTGCTGCTAAATACTGTGAATATTCGTGTTATGTATTAATCTTATGTATGAGACATGCTATATGGAATTAAGAATGTATGAAACAATAATAAACTATATTGATCGTAAACTACGTAGATATATTCTCAATAAATTATAATTTTATTACAAAATGTTCGGTTATTAGGAATAAATTCAAAAATAATCGATGCTTAGACACTTTAAGTAATTTATATTGCTTGATACCGAATAGGTCTAATTGATGAAAGTTGAACATATTAATATTATTTTATCATTAGATAAGACATTTTATAAGTTTGATGAATTTAACTATTTCCACTTCAGTAACAAAAGAATCATCGGGATAAATCTATTTATACCAACAACCGAACATCTAACACCTTGAATTTTTTATTATAAATTGAAGATAGAGTCATCGAACTTTTCACACATTTCCAAAATTTTCTTTCCCAGGTATATTTTTAAAACTATAATAAATTTATTTTACCACAGTCCCAATACCTCTCCAATTATCCATGTCCACAATCAATATTTTCTTATTTTTCCACTTATACAAAATCACTAAAATCAAACACCTTACCTTAAAAGCCATATTTATATACACACACACTTCAAATACAATATGAACCAAGAGTTGCTTTGAAAGGCTAAGTACTGTATGCAGTGAATAATTCGACTCATGCGCTTATAATATGTGGTACGCAAAAGAGGTGGCAATCCACTGCTGGACAATATAAGGTATGTAGTTGACAAAATTATAAAATTTTGCTATTCTGGTTGTGTTATAGGAAATAAAAGCTATAAAACAAATTAATGAAGTCTTATTAAATTTCTTCCAACCTTATTTAAAATATATTTTTCTAGATTTTCTAGACATGCATTCCAATTGCCTAACAAGTTTAAGCGTTTTTAAAATGTCCGCAATTTTCGATGAAAATCGCATGAACTCATCAAAAAATCAACCCTTAAAATCCCTATTAATATTCAAATATCCGTTAGCTTGTAAGAAAGTTTAAATTTACGACATTAAATTATTGTAAATTGATTACATAATTATTGTTCCTATAAAGCCTACTGTTAATGTTAGAGAGAAGATTTTTCCGAAACGTTTTAAGAAGAAAATTAAAGAAAAATACGAAAATCATTTTTCAAATCCATTTTACTGATCCTATTCTTATTGTAAGTTAATTGCAGTAATAAAGAAAATAACATCTTAATTATAGGAATAATCGATGATCCATAAACAAACATAGAAACATCAGTACAAGACCTCGTATTGCTCGGTCCATTAACTTAACTAATCAGAACAAAAATCAATCATTAAGCACAATAATATCGACCGCTACAAATTACTAACAAACACGATGATCTTTAACAACAATGTTTTATTTCTACCTTTCAACATAAAACTCAGAAACAAAACGTATATCTCTATTATTGAAGCGTGTGACTCTTTCTCTTTCCACATTAAACAGAGAAAAAGAGACATCATTATAAATTTACAGTTAATTAAATAGTAGCTAATGAATGCATGTTTTTACACTCCATGCGCTTCCTTCCTGAAGCACAGTAGGTAACGCGTGGGAGACGGAATCCGAACCATCAATTATATCATTTTGCGGAATTCCAAATAAGTTATACCCAGGTGTGAATGAAAAATCTATAATAAGAGGAAAACACTTCGCTTAATGTCTGTTCCAGTTAAATAATTAAATGAAGCTATTGAGACAATTATTTAAAAAAATATTAATAATAGATTATACGGAGATATTTAATTCTAATATTTTGAGAAAGGTACAAAATAGACTCGAAATATTTATCTTCCTACGAATACTCATAATATTATAATGTGTGTTTGCTTATCCTTCACTTCGCAACGGAGCGAATTTGTAATATGATTTTAGTGTCTGGAGATAGGAGGATTGAGTGACGTAGGCTACTTTTTGCATCAAGAAATTCCATGGGAATATACCTTTACGCATGGTAAGCCGACGGCGAAGAGCTAGTTCGAAATAAAGATTGTTTATTTCTCAAATCGCCCTAATATATCGCATTGTCGAAGATTTAGGCTAACCGAGGAAAGCGTGCTTGTCACAAGCTTACGTAAGCCTTCTCGCATATTAGTGACATATTGTAATAGGACTTGTGACCATAACACCAAGAAATCACCATTACTTGCACTACGTGATGTCGAACTTATTGAATATGAAGAAATTCGGCTCTATATGCGTGTTATTTGTAGGTTAATTTCTGATTACGTTTTTACTTTTTAGTGCTTGTCAAATACTTAATCAAATAAATGATAATGTAGGTAGTTTATAACTTTATAATTGCGAGTAAATATTATTAGAAGTTGTTGTATCACTTAAAATGCAATATTTGCCTTGATTTAATTAATTAATTAAAACAAACAATACCACAATAGATGGAAGGTAAGGTTAATAATAATTAAACAACAAACCTACATAAACAGATGTATAAATTGATTTAATTATTATACTTTTTATCGTCATTATTTTTCGTACAATAATGTCTTTAAATTTTGGCACCTAAGACCTACATTGTTATGAATTTAGAATAAATATAAAAACTAGTAATACACACAATTAGCTCTAATTGGAATTACAGTAATATATATTACGTTATGACTTTTATAACGCTATTACACAATATCCAATTGCCACCTTATTTGAAATTGTTACCTATTGTTATTTGCTGTGCCAACTATATCTATAACATAACTACATTGTGTCTATAATATAATATGCTAGATTGACTTTTTTCACTCACAAAATTACTTTTACTTCTTATTAGAATACAGATAGCATACAACTTAAACCAATACAGATTTTTTAGGTACGTAAACTAAAACGCTTTGAACAAAATAAGAAATTATTTTGATTAACTGCGTCTAAAACGACAGTAATAAGGTGAACAAGCATTACATCTATGATCTAAGTAGACCGATTGCTATTGAGAATTATAATCCAAAGTTACCTAATATAAGTGTTCACTAAATTGCTAGTCAAGACACACGCGAGCACTTAACTCTATGGAGTATATCGTAGGTGAAACTGTACAATATCAATATTGAGATACCTGAATATTGATCAAATGTAGTCTACTATTGTGTAATGCATCTATCCATTGTGAATGAAAATCAGTCGCAAACAATGTATGAAATAGCTACCGCGTTTTACTTTAATGGGTTTTCTTATTTAGTAGGTATCTATCCCAAATCGATAGTTTCAACTTTATTGTATAGAATGTTGGTTTCCAACGAAAATGTAGAGATTTATGTATCGGTTAAATAAGAATGAATATGAAATTTTATGCTCATAATGTTACAAAAAATACTCAAGCACACTGTAGTTTTAAGAAACTGCGTGCGAAAATTCTTAAAACGTTCCTACAACTAGGCATCTATAGTTTTTTACTCTATATTTAAAAAGATTGCTTCCGCTTATATAAGAGGAACATTGAGACCCAAATGTTTTATAATTTCATACTCGAAATGCATATTAATGTTGTTCTTGTGACCGAATTTTAGGCACGGCGAGGTGCTAATCTCAAAGGAGACTGAATCCAGTGATAGAGGTTCTTATAAATGCTTGGAATTCAACAGAAGCGGAAAATTAGCTATAATAAATAAACCAGGCCAACGCATTTTATGTTCTTTGTCAAGGCTTACAAAACAGGCAATAATTTGTATGCAAATCATATCAAAATGAAAAATAATGCTCATTAAAATATATTTTATTCGAAAATAAACTATAAGAAAGAAACCTAGTTAACACCAAACCTTAAATTATCTAAAATAAAACATTAAAACTGTTCACAAAATCGAAATGTTCCATAGGGGTCAAACACATTACGAATTTTCCTTTTGTTACTTTTATCGTAATACACACGCACCCTCCCATTGTTATATTTTTCTGGTTTCAGCTCATTTTCTCTGTATATTTCATATTCTAACTTGCGATCTGGCTTTGTTTTTTTAACATTGAAATCGGTATCTTTATCGATCTTGAAATTGTTCTCTAGAAGAGGATCCGAAGAAATGTTGAACGGGAATTCTGTGTTAACGGAATAATCAAGATTTGGTTTATCCTGCGGTATTGTTGGAATATTTGCACCAAGAATCTTGAAGCTTTTGAGTTCCACTCTGTAACAATGTCAAATCTTTATTTAATAAATAATAGTTTTAGCATCGATTTGTAGTAGCTATTCTGAGTTGAAACATCTGATAATACTATGGATAATACCTACATAACGTGAATTATAAGTAGGTATTGCTAGTTTTAGGAACCTAAAATTACATGAGAGTAATACTTTTACTTTACTGATAATATTTAACTTGCGCTAATAAATATTGATAACTAAGTCAGAACCAACTGTTTTTACAACTCTCTGCTATTATTATGGTTCTTAAAACTTTCGTTTTTTATTTAGAATAAACTTCATTTCTAATTAATAGAGATAGTAGATACCCGTAACTAGAGTCGTCAGCATAATATTTCACATGCACAGGATTCCCTTCTTTATCCTTATAAGAGTATTTCCCTATAACAGTGCCATTCGGATACCGCATTTCGTCTTTTGATTCCAAATTGACATCTAATATTTGCTTTTTCTGTATTGGATAAGCTAAAAAAATAATATTTATTTTAAACTAAGTTATGTACATATTTGTATACAATAGATTACAACAACAATAGATTCAAAAATAGATTATTTATACGTTAAATGGCGGAAAATAAAATATTTTACGTATATAAACTCCTACTGCTATGCTGGTACTTACAATTCAATTCATAAGTCATGAATAAAAATAATATCAAAATAATAAACGTAAACATGAGTGTTATGTGTTGAAATAAAATTTGCTCTGCTTTATTTATCTGATTATCTGATTACAGAAATAATGACAGTACGATGACAGCAAGAAAATATTAAGGAAAGAGGTCATCCTTATAACCCAATTTTAATATTCAGATTCAAAATCTTAGGTACCTACTTATCACAAAAATTGATAATATAATGTCATGGGCAAGTCATGGGCTTAGCCAATAAGTGTCTAAGAATTTTTGCTATCTTATAAATTTAGGAGAAGAAATTTTACAACTTTGTTATATCCATACTAATATTATAAATGCGAAAGTAACTCTGTCTGTCTGTCTGTTACTCAATCACGCCTAAACTACTGAACCAATTTTCATGAAATTTGGTATGGAGATATTTTGATAGCCGAGAAAAGACATAGGCTACTTTTTATCCCGGGATAATGACGCAATCCCGGAAATCCCACGGGAACGGGAACTATGCGGGTTTTTCTATGACTGCGCGGGCGAAGCCGCGGGCTGAAACCTAGTAATCTATAATGTGAGGTTAGGAATAAATTAAGTTAGTTCTTAAAATAAAATTCAGCAATATGCAGTTTATAACTTGTGAAATCATGTTTTTTTCTTTAGTTAGTCAAATGAAAACCACGATCTTGTTCACATGAGTGACAGATTACAGAGGTAGAGTGGGTATTTAGAATAAAACACATAATTTCACATAAATAATTTATTAAATAATATATTAATACACTAGTATAATAAATAGTGACTGGGCGGTTGATACGAATTGAATATTCTTCGTTCGACGGGTGGTTTAGTTGCTTTTTTGACGCCTTTTCGTTTTGGAGGCCTGGTCCAAGCTACGGCTGCTTCGGTTGAAGGCTCCTCTATTACATTGACAGGTGGAACAATATACGGCTCATGTTGCAATTTTGCACTTACAACCCTGAAATTTAGAAAATATAATTACAATATTTGTTTCTCTCACTTCTTATTGCTACGAAGCGTTTTCATATATTATGACTTCCAAGACACGGATTTCGCTGTAGTTTTTCTAGAAGTTTCTAGGACTCTCAGAAAAAGTCTTGATTTTGAGTAACATACTTTTAAATTTGATGATCTCAAATAAGCACGTTACCAAAGTTTGGCACGAGAATTATACAAACTGTTGGTCTAGAATTGGTTGGCTTGGACGGAGATATTGTACGATATCCTTGTAATGTCGCTTGTATTATTAATATTCCTTAACTACAGGCCCACATCTTCATATGTTTATATAATAAGAAGAAGAATATAAAGAATATATACGGTTATCGGCGGCGTTATCGGTTTTATCAGCGAACACATCCTAGTCATTCTTGTAAGCAATCACAGTCTAAAATGACCAATCAACCACCATTAACTGCAAATTATTCAAAATACCTACCTATAACCCTTTTCATCGGCAATATAATCGTATCGTCGAGGCTTCCCCAAAGCATCGATGTACCCATAACTTCCCACCACTGTTCCATTGGAATACCGTTCCTCATTTCTGAACTGTGTGTTGCCAGACTCTGGGTCCAAAACATCGTACCCAAATGTATAAGTACCTAAAAATAAATTGTGATTAATTAAATTTGCATTTTTATTGCCTTGTTAATTGATATAGATTCCAAATATGTTTAAAAAGCACCGGTTCGTAAGAATATTAATTTTTTTTTGGAGAATTAAAAATTCAGACTCAATTATTAAAGACAATACCTACTTTATGATAAATCTAAAAGCATTTCGAGTTTTTATGCTGTGCTGAGATATACTGTTAAAATTAAAGTTCTTAATGAGGGAAAAACAACAGCACCGATAACCTTTTTCACAAAAATATATTTTTAAATCAATTAATAAAATAAACTCACCATCATTGCCTCTATAGAAATAATTAGGGGCCTGTGCTGCCAAGCTGAGACGCGGGTGTCTCGCTGGAGACATCCTTGCAGAATTTATCCACAGCATACAGAAAGTGATGACCTGGAAACAATTTAATAAATATTATCTATTCCGCTTTCAATTTGTTGAAGATCTAAACATTAGGATTAATTAATTAGTTTAAATTCAGTTGATTTTAAGTTTTAAACGCATATAGATTCTACTCTAATTCTAACTCTACGCATACAATAATTATTGCTTGTCCTGGCCTAAGACAGCACACATTATTAAATAGTTTAGTAAAGTTCCTGAACTTATTTTAGCTAATTTTCATACATCTAGTTATAAGTAATCATAATTCTCGTTTATAAAACAATTGGGATAAAAATGGATCACGGTTGAATTATATAATCTGAAATAGAATCCAGCGGAACTTATTTTTTTTGAGCTTTTTTTATCTCTTAGGACTTACTCCAGGAGTTAAAAACATAATTATCCAGTAATATTTTTATCTCCATAATAATAGTAACAGTAACAAATTGGGCCATTCAATAAATATCAATTACGAGAGCTTTTTCTGTATTAACGTCGGTTTGAGTAATGGTGCACATTTGTTTGAGTCGGCCTGATCTCATACGATTTGTTCAGTATTAATGATCATTACCACCGTATATTATGTATTCTGGTACAACGATTAGGCCGCTTACACATTTTTGTTGTAGCCCTTTTTTAAATAACAATCTTAAGATCTTATCTATCTGTTGATACTTACGTATCGATAATCTTTACATAAAGTTTACATATTATGATTGTTAATGACCTCTGAATTTCAAAACCAAATAATGCTATTCTAGATATGCAATAATAATACTATTTTGATAATAAGGCGTAGGGATGTGACGACCCCATCGCCCCCGGTTGGCATATCTACAATAGATATCCCAGCCGTGCAGTCAGTCACCCCGCAGGGCACCTTGTGGCGAGGTGTCGGGGAGTAGCGACCCCGCAGGAACCGAGCGCTCCCGGGGGAGGTCCCTGTCCTCACCTCTGGGCTGTCCCGGTGGCAGTTCGGAGTGAACAATGACGAGGTTCAGGATCCCCCACCTCTAGCTTGCCTTTGTTGGCCGTCCAGAGTGGAGCCGCTAGAGCTATATGCTCGGGGGTGGAAGTGTCTAATGGCGTAATAGCGGGGAAATCCGCTCCGGGCCTGCGGGCCCGCGATGGTGAAACCGGTGCCGCACCTCTCTACACCCCTAGCCGCTCAGCTGATGTTGCCCCCTTGTTGCCATTTTCGGTAACCTTTTTGGGAGCCCATCGACCGAGCTGGCGAGTCACCGTCTGCCATCACTTTCAATTTTTAATATTGAAAAGGCAGACGTCCATAGTCCCCATAGACCCAACCTACCGATCCACTGAACATCTCCTTCCATAACCCAGATTTTTAATTCCCATATTTTACAATAGTCCTGCATCGGCCGCAGACTGCCCAGGGCTGTATCTCTATAGTGCAGTCATGGGCAGGCTGCGGCTGGTGTCCCACAACACATTAAAATTCTCTAAAGGGCCTCTGCGTGTTGGACCTGTGTCCCCACGTAAGCCTCCCAAAGGACCGGGTACCTTCCTTCTGGTGGTACCCGTGTATTATGGAGAGAAACATAATAATACTATTTTGATAAAAAGAAGGAATTCTTTCTATTCTACAATAATAAAGGAACGTTCCCTCGAACTTTAATTTTGAACTTTATTTTCAAGCTTTCAATTTAAGAATTCGACTTAAATTTAAGTATAGATAATGTATAATTAGATAAAATAAATGCTGGCTTAATGCTAATAATAATATTTTATATTGTATACTTTGCACCGAAGTTTATGTTATCCTCTTATATTAATTTCAAAATAATTTCGTTCTTACACAAACACACTTCTTATTTTTTCAATATCGTCACTTGAAACTAAACTCGAAACCCTTATAAACAATTTTTTATTACAATCACCACTCAACCCTCACCGTCAAATTCTATTTTTAGTAATTAATATTAGTTAAAAATTTTTGTAAACTTTTTAAACAATATAATAATCTTAAAAATCTATTCCTTACCTTAAACCAAGCATCCATAACTGATAAGCACTTTCTCTCACTTCCTGGAAGTATTCAACGCGGTCACCCTCGACATGACTGTCCACGGTTATGGGCGTTCTTTTAGTTATACCAAAGCCTCCAAAGATAGTGGGTGAAGGTAATTTCAACCATATCCGTACGCTGATGTCATGCCATTAGGTGCAGGATAAGAAATGGTCATTTGGGAGGCGACGAAACAGCCTCAAATCAGTTAACGGTAGCTCATATATCAAATTCGCCTAATTGGATAGTGGTGATGAATTAACATGATATATGGTTAATTAAAAAACTATTTCGGTGGATTTGGGTTGTGTTTTATCGTTTGTCGTTAAAGGAGCGATTAATTTTAATGATGATACATGAATTTATAAGAGATTTGGAATAGGCCAACATGTTATTTGGTGCGTTATGATAATGAAATGAGTTCGTAATTCAGGTACCTAAGTATGTATAACTGTAGTGTAATAATCCAGTAAATGCTTACAATTAAACCATCTATAATAACCAACTGCAAAAATGTGATTGCCGGAATTATTAAGGTTTGGATTGAAAACTAAAATTCTATTTCCTAGCGTTTTATCTTCTTCACTTTATATTATACACTTCCTAGCTGTCAATAAGACTATAAGGCTTATACATATAAACAGGATATTCAACTCAAACATACAACTATAAAAGCGCATAAGCATGATATACTCGTAACTTAGTCTTCAAATGTCAAAATGATGTACACGCGCTCTCATATTATAAAAGACCAAAATGTAAAGCAACCTGATATATCTACAATCTGTCAGCACGTAGATAATATCTCATGCCCCTAAAAGCGTATCGTCGGACCAATCTGCGGATATTGTGTACATGCCATGTTGTTCATAAACATTAGTATGAAAGGCGTTATAATATGTAATCTACTAATACGGCGACTTTGACATTGCCGCAGACTCCTACAGATCGCACCCACGTAATTTTCTTTCCTATCAAATCCATGGAATATACAGTGTGTTGTCTGGTACGATCCAAAAAGATTTACTATTCTAGTATTTGATGATTTAATCTTCATGTTTTAAAATAGTCAGTAGGTATATATAGATACGATATATGTATACTTAATTTCTAAATCACATGAAAAAGATGCGCTTAGGTATTATTAAATATTTTTAAACTATCCAACCTCAAAAATACCAAAAAAATATAGCTCTTCCACAATGCAAAGTTCCAAAGACAGTCTTATTTGTGTAATTAAATATAAAAATCAAGATCCATTTAATATTTTGTGTAGCTAGTTAATTTCCAATAATAGATATTATTATTCTAGACACATCCTGTATAAATGCTAAAACAACAGCCATCAAAGAAATTGCTTAAAGCCAAAATAATATTTAAAAACAAAATATCCTGCTTTGGAAAAATTAATTATGCACCTAATTGATATATATATAATTAAAAAATCCTTTGTGGAATAGTAAATGAGTTCAACCAACTAAGTCGCAGCCCACGCCTTCGTTAAAACAAACAATTTATTGCGATTCCTGCGAAAACTATGCATGTTCAAGTTCTGTTTTTAACCGATTTAAAATAAAGTCTTTGAAATACAGTAATTGAAATTAAATCATTATGTATATTAAAAAAATGAACACTTTATGTTGTATTTATTTTTTAGAAAGCAAAAACTCATGTTAATTTTTATTATTAATTATTTAATTGCTATGCAAGTTGTGGACTTTTATACGCTTAACAACTTATGGCACATGTGCTTATTTTAACTTAGAAAAAATTTACGTATTGAAATCAATATTGATATAAAAATATTACAAATAAAAAAGAAAATCAGTGAAAATGAATATGTGATTTTCTTTAAAATTATACACAATTAGACATGATATCCTAATATTATATAGGAAGTCAGTGTACAATGTTTTTGTGCCTCTACAAAAAATATGTAAAATCTGCATGTAAATACACAACCACAAGTCATGAGACACGATTATACTTTTAGATTTATTGTTTCTTTAAAAGATATTGAATTTCAATAACACAATTCAATTTGCCGATCATGAATCAGAGTTTGTACGCTTGCGATGTAGCAATATGGGATATTGATGATGTAAGATGTACAAGTAATACGTATTCCGTTAACCTTAAGAGTTATGTAAAAGTTTACAAGCTTGTTTATAGTAAGTAAATAGTTAAGTAGCTAACGTTGTGACTAGATATTTATTCGCGTTTTACAGAGTTTTCCTTTTTCTAATCTACAGAAATAAACAGAAACAATTATCTTGCGATGATTGGCATGCTTTGTTTTGACGCTGTATCGAAGATCGCATCCACATTCGAATTTCTGAATTATCGAATCAATGAATGAACATACTTTATTCATAAAAAGTGATTCAGTGTTTAAAATAGGTAGAAGTTGAAAAAACGGACATCTACTACACTTGATTATTGTTTCCATGTAGAGTTTAAACAAATCCTTAACAAGGAAGAAACAATGTTTTATCCAAGTACCTATTTCGAGTTTATTTTTAATAGGTAGGAAATTTAGAGCATTGTCACGCATTGTATAAGATTTTCACATTTGTATTTGCGAGTGATTTTATGATCCAGTAGTATTATCAAGTCGATGATGATCCCATTCTTTGCATGTTTTCTAGACTTTTATGCTTCGAATAAATTGAAGTTTTAATGGACCATAAACCCAGTGCACCTTATAAGCATCGTAATGTCATTGAACTTTGCCTACTTGACACGGAACAAGCCTTTAAACCTGGTTATTGCTTTTTTATAACCACCATATAAATAATTTTCACATACTGTTATCTAAAAGGAGGTTGACAGGTGTCATCAAGCTACCTTATGATTGAGGAGTAAAATGACCTAAAATTGTAATGTCATCGATATGATGACCAAGAAAGGGTTTGAGGGTTTTTCTTCTGCGTGCCCTAATTATTCATTTCATAATATTATGATCTGCTTTGTGTTGAGTACGTGAACGAAATTCTCCGAATATGATTTCGTTATGACGTAGGTCTGTGTTCATGTAATATTGTGAGGAAAAAAAAACGCACAAATATTAAATTTTTTAATCATACAAGGAATTATAAATAAGTAAATACTAAATTAATGTATTAAACAGTTCGTGATTTAAATAAGGTAAATTGTTAAATATTAAAAAGTAACCATATAATATACTATATAATTTGTTAAAATCGACCATTTCCCTAATCCCTAAGGTTTAACAATCAAAATATTATAAAAAAATGTAATAAATGTTAAAAATAAATAATAATCCACATTCATTTGACAATTAAACAGTTAGTAAAGCTAAGAAAATGTAGAGACACCTGGATGTACGCATACAGAATTTAAACATTTTAATCGTTTGTTTATCATCATTTCTCTTTCCAATACTAGAAACATACTAGAAAGTAAATGTTTTGGTATTACAGCGCATGTTGGTAATGCAATTAAGACATTATAATAAATCTATACTAGCACTATAAAGCTCCATTTACACTGGGTAAACACTTGTATGCAAGTCTTATGCTATATATTAACACGCTTTTATTAGCTTCACGTGTATGTTTACGTGTAATCGACTTAATTCAAGTTTGACCAAATATAAACGAACAAATTTAATTTAAACTTTGTACACTCATCAAGGACAGGTGACTATACAATAATTTTATAAATTTATCTAAATAAAGCGTGTTTTTTTTTCAGTTTTCTTAACTGATATGCAGGACAAGGTTCGATCGAGTATTGAGATCATTTTAGAATGCAAAAACACCCAATGTAAATGAGTCTTTACAGTAGATACCTAAATAAACTTAATAATTATGGAACTGTGAAGATATTACTATTATGTAATGAATTAATGAAGGCCGTAAGGAGAAACTCCGATGGCTGATGCATAATGTATAGGAGTTACTTGAACAGGTACCTGTAAATAAAAGTAATTCTGAATAACTACACTTATTTATGCGCTAATTATCAATTAAATGAATAAAAATCATAAAACATGAAAGTCTATAGGTAAACACCAAGTTTTAATATAAGCGTAAAAGAAAACTCTACACTCTCTAACTTTAAAATATAAATATTCCTTTGAAACATAGATTTTGTTGAAAATAACTAAATAATAATAAAAAATAGGATTTTGTTGAAAATAAAAAATTAATAAAAACAACGAAACAAAATAACGCAATCCAAAGCCTATTTAGAAAATCACGACTTAGTTAATTTCCTTACCCGCCTTTGTTTAAGCAAGACTGCATCTGGAAATCTTTGTGAAATCTTTCCAACCGGTGCTAAATAAAAAACATTATCTGTATGACAGTCTATCTAGACAGCTTGAAATTACTTAATTGTGACTACATTCACAGTTTTTGTGACTGAAGATCTTTTCCGTGACTATTACACAAATTACAATAACCGAATTTCAATTTATTTGTCGAACAGTATCTATTGTATTTCTGTTACGACTAACTTATGTAAATTCTTATTTGATGTCGATAAATACAAACAGTCAATTTAGTAATCAATTGAAAATCTAACCTAGGAATAGCTAATAAATTATGATACAAATCTCAAAACCTGTATAATCTTACTGAATAATAACTGTGGGCGTAATTGAAATAACTTTTGGGCAAAATGAAGGCATTTATAACCTATAATTTATATTATTTGTCCATAATACTGTCCTTTACTAGATTTTATTAATATAAATCCATTGATAAGTATCTTTAAGATTACAATTTTGGAAGTCATGAATGAAAGGAGATTTTTGATATGAACATTCTTTGTTTAATTAAACTCTATAATTATGCCGAAAAAGGTGTTTTATTAGTAGTATATTTTATTTATTACATTTTACATAAATTTATAGAAAATGACATGAGATTGTATATTAGGTATAGTCTATATATGGTATTATTATGTTATCTGTGGTATAATATACAAATAAAATTTCCGCGCTTAGTTCCACCTCCACAGAAAGGTATTCATTATTCTCAAGTAATAACTATGTATAAAAAGAACTAATAAGTATAAAATATATACCGCATATCAGCTTTATGTCATATCCTATCATTTCAAATATTTATAATCAATTGATCAAAATCAAATCTTACTGGATGTACGGCATGGCCAGTTTTATGAACAACTGCGTTGAAACCGTTGTGATCATCAGCTGTATAAGACACAGTTCGTGTAGATCCATCAGGCTCCACTAGTGAATAACTTCCTGTAAACATTCCAAAGATAACTAGGTCAGATCTTGTTATACAAGATGATAATATTTTATGCAAGTAACAAACCGTCTTAATTACTGAATCCCTCAATAATTGAATGTTTTATTTCCTATTTTCCATGAAAGACACGATCCAGTTAAACTTTTATTTATGAACCTTGATGAAAGAGATAGCTTCCGAGCTTCGTCTTTAGTCTCCATGGAAACACTAGTTAAAATATTGATATTTCATAGTTTTTAACTGCTTTAATTAATAACAGTACACTTCTTAAAGATCAAAACAGTTAAACCCTCACAATAAAGTTCTAGAAATATAGCATCTAGAAATACTGATAAAGCACTAACCTTTAACGACGTCACCATCTCTCTCCTCTTGTTGAGATTTTATGTCTCCAGTGTGAGGATCCTTAACTCCATAATTAAAAGCATATCTTGGATACGACTAGACAAACATTTAAAGAAAGTTTATTAAATTTAATTGATCTCTCCTCATATTAATTTTTATGGCTCTTTGTGATATAGAGCAAAGTGGGATATGAAATTTACTATATTTTTATTTATACTGTTAGTGTTGCATGTAAGAATACACGCTTTCAAAAAATGACCACTTGCCGTATACATGGAAAATTAAAAAGTGGATTTTCTAATTTAGTTCAAAATTATATTCAGTATTTTTATCTTGTATGCACAAGAAGATTCTAAGTAGCTTATATACCTACTACATTTAAAGTTTTAGATAATTTAAATTTAATGAAACAATTCAGTTGAATTATTAAAAAGTCCAATGTAGAGTCACCGAATAATAAGCTGTAAGCAAGTAAATAGGTTATCGAGAATATTGTTGAATGAAACTTCTTTACGATAAAAAAAAAAACAATAAATTTCAATACAAAGTAGCCAGCTCATTCTCCGTACATTATAATATAATCGTAAAAGGTCGCCGTATTCGTAACAGGTTTTACCAAAGGCCAAAGAGACTTCATTCAGTGTAATTTCACTTTAACATACGTTTATAAATTCATTGAGTAATTTTTCATTGAATGATTCAAGCAGTACATATATGAATATATGTTACACATTATTATAAAACAAAGTTCTCCGCCGCGTTGTTGTATAGCGCCAATTCATTTTTTCTTTATCAATGGATGACTATAGTGGTTCTCGAGGTTTCATAATTTGTAAAGTTTTGAACTATGCGCGCTAATAGAACCAAAGTTTATATTTTAATAGAGGAATCATGTGTGTTTATGTACGTAAGATAGTAACTGTTTCACTCAAAACTACAAGACCGATTTTTCTTCACCAAAAACACTTCTTCAGACAAATTATTTCAGCTCCAGAAAGCTGCACTTTTGAGTAACATAGACTATTTTTACTCAAGAAAATCTGAGCGATGGCAAAAAGCTAGTATAAAATAAAACTTACATTAGGTACAGCAACGGGAACAGGTATTGGTGCGTGGAGAGATGGCGAATGGTAAATTGCATTGTATTGAATTGGCACTGCTACTGCTACTCCCAAAGAGGCTAACAACGCTATAAGCTAGAGAGGATTTGAAACGGAAATATGTACATTACATTCTTTTCAAAACTATTATGTAATACCTAAATTTTATATGCGAAGGTATGTAAGGTAATGAGCCCGAATTAAAACGTAAGTATCCTATTATAATATAATCAATAGTTGGTCGTAGATATTTCACAAATATTAGGAAATAACATTTTTTAAATAATGATCATCCCGTCAAAAATCAACTTAACATCCTTATTCCTAGATAATAAAACAGACGCTTGTTAATTTTCTTGACTTGACTGATCAGAGATTCAGAAAGAAACAAAATGATATAATCCAACTTACAGAATAGTATGAAAATACTACAAAACCTAAATAACTTAGATATAAAAATTGTAGGAATGTAAGTATTATCAATTTTTCAATTACCAAAAATTTATTACATACTAACAAAGAAGACGTAAAAGCTTCTTCCTTGCAAAAAGTTCTTTGTTTATTTTTATGTCACACAGTTATACGTAATAAATAATAATGTAGTTCTACTCACCAACATGGCACCAAAATAACACACAGGCACGGTAATATTATAGTCTATTCTAGCCTAGGCAGCTTCCAATACCTAAGTATTTAAAGGGCCCCTCCATAACCTGAAAGTTGTAAAGTTCTTGGCTCCTTGACAGACATGGAACATATTTCTAGCGCAAAAATTAATCATTATAGTATATTTTAATCATAACAAATTATCTTCCAGAAATAACCTTACCTTATTTACCTCCTAAAACATTTTAAATAAAATATTAATGAATGAATGTTTCAATGAATAATTAATAAGTTATTATTATAATTATTAATAATAAACATGTTATAAGATCCAACTCAAAAGCTAGCTAAGGATTATGTAGATAATTATTTTCGAAGTATTTCTATTGAATTTCTAAATTATGTTGAAATAACCAATTCAATGCATTGAAGACGTATGCTGTAACCTAAATATGAACTATACAAGATCGATGATTATTATATCAACAGTAAGAGATTACATTATTTCTAGAGAAATGTTTTATTTATTTATTAGCCCAACTGGGATAAATATTCGTATGAAGTAGCATAAAACATTTAATTTAATTTAATTTTCGCAAATATGAATAGCGAAAGTATTTACATGAAATATTAGGAGAGAAAATTGGCAAAATAATATTATAACATCATTTGTAAGTCTTCCACAGTCTAGACTATTGTTATTGTTATCAGAGCAATCTGTTAGAATCACAATACATCATTCATTTACAACAATTGAAAGTCAATTGAAATTTGGTTTACATAACCTTATAACCATTAGGTCGGCAACCTTTGTCTGATCGGGATATTTATTATTCTATTTTTGTTTCTTTCATCTATTTTGTTTACAATGAAATGTTACTAAATATAAATGTATTATCACTGTGAAAATATTATAGTCACCACACTTAAGAATCCATATCGATTTTAGAGTGATTTTGACTTGTTTCTGTA
>CAJQZM010030103.1:9777-22337 GCA_907164665.1 Colias nastes | reverse complement strand
AAAAATTGCGGGACGTAGCGTACCGGTACCGGCCGCCCGGCTATCTATTTTATACACGTGCGAAGCCGGAGCGGGCCGCTATGTTTTTATATACATAATACAACGTTCACAGTTTTTCTGTAGTGTATATTTAGTATCAGAATTGCACCCGTGCGAAGCCGGGGCGGGTCGCTAGTAGTTAATAACAAAGAAACATCAACATTCTAGTACTATTACCGATTACACACCACCAAAAGCGACATTCTGTACATTTCCCGATATTCTAGGAATGATCTCATAGTTTTGGAGCTTTCAAAAAAATTGCGACTCTCAGCCAATCACGAAGATTGCACGTTATCCTTCAGAGCACTTTTCTGTATTTAAATGCTTAATACAAATAAAATTTGAAACAAAGAGAGGTAGTTTACAGATAGTAGGTACTTTTTGTCAATAATAAAAAGACGTGTGGCACTCGGGGACTGCCGCGGTAAAGCTATTGCATAGCATGCCTTCAAGCCACACCTCCGTGCCCGTCGGAGTGGGGAGCGTGAGGTTTTTCGTTACGGAATTTCTCGATTCGGTCCCCGCGCTCAAGGCTCGCGATAGAAGCTATGCAATAGCTTAAAAACTATTCTATTATACTCACAGTTCACACCGATTTAACATAAAATCGCATTCGAGAGAATATATATTACGAAACATGTAATTGCGTGTAAACGTTCAAGTTATATTATACACATAAATATTTTCATATGAAACTGAAATAAACATACGAAAATATTTTGGTTATTTGATAAAATTCACAATAATTACGCTGTCTGCTGATAAAACTTTTTCTATCAGACTCGAAATGAAGATTCAAGTTAGAAAGGACATTTCATCGAGAAATTTAGCTCGACACTTTGAAATTACAAAAAAGTTCATATGAATTTTTCTTTTTTGCGGTTTTATCGCTTGATTTCATATTTCTGATAAGGAATCTCGTCATAAAGCTAACTTTCATAATATAAACTGAAATCAAAACATAAATAATAGAACCTAAACTTCTTTGAAAATCTGCATTGAATTAGTTTTTAATTCATGAACATTTTTGTTATTGATAAAATGATTAGAAAAATAAATAAATTTCAAAAAGATACCAAATTAATTTCTCTTTTTCCACAATAAAAGGATCTAACAAATCAAAAAACCAGTTTTTCTTCGTCTAGAAAAGGTACGTAATATATCAGAATATCAGGCTTTCTTCCTCTTTGAATTATTGGAGTTTAATCGCGCTTAACTTCTCCGACTTCACGTTTCAGCAAAAAGCAATTTATTTTGACTCGTCGTGTTAAAAACACTTTCAAAGTAATGTCTTGTTCTTTTGACGAGAAGTGAGACATAAAAGCACAAACACACTTCTATTTTAAACCGCTTTCATCGGGATTTTTACTCAAAACTTCGTGTCACAATTCTTGATATTTTATTTTAAAGAACGCTCAGCGGTTTCTTATATTTTCCAACGTATAATAATATTTTATGGGAGAAGTGATTTCTCATAAAAGTTGCTTGCCTGAGCAAATACGAGGAATAAAAGTGTATGATTTTATAAAAGTTGTATACTAACGTGAAAGCGAGGGATGAATGAGGAAGCGGTTGACGTTCTAAATTTTACAAAAATAAATGATGCCATAAGTATGATTAAATAGTACAATTTCAGTTATATGGTTTTATAATAATATCACAGAGATATTGTTAATGGAAAAAGAAATTGAACACATTATGTAAATATACTCTGGGAAACCTTTTTCATATGAATATCAAATAACTATTACCAATACTAATATGTATAACCAATAGAGTTTGAGTGATAATAAAACCATTTTATTTTGCTTATACATATATAAATTTTAAAATACGTTGGTATTTTAAAGTTACATTAAATATATTAATATATGATATAAGCAGTCCACCCAGCTTCAGTCGTGGCAAATATTATAGTTTATTACACGAAGAGATTAAATATTGCACACGGTGAAAGAGTTCCTCTAATAAGCTTGTTCAAACATACAAACTCTTCAGCTTAATATTAGTACAGATTTAATACGAAAAAAAAAACCGCAAATTCAAAAAGACAAAAACAAATTTCTTTTAAAGCGCGAAGTAAAAAAAAATACATTGAACCTTTTATCGCTACATAAACTTCACTTAGTTCCAAGTTAACTTGGTTGGGTTAAGTCCTGTGGCTAGGTTTTAGCTCACCGAGGTCAAGACCTGACCCTCCATCTTAAAGCAGTATTATTCCCAGTGTGCAACAAGGACAGCGCTATACATGTCGTATAGCGCTATCCCTTTCCCACACTGAAAGTAATACTGCTATAAGACATGGTAGCCTGAGTTTAAGATCACGTAATCCATTATTATAGCGCGCGTGACTCTTTTAGTGGAACTTTTCTTGTTATCCTGTTTAGGTATTCTGAAATACTTGCATTTTTAACCTTTAATGTAACCGACTCCATTAGATTCAATTTTAACCCACTTTAAACGAATATAGTTAATTCAAACTGCATCTTGCACACTTATCGAAGCGGTGACACTAAGATAATTTCATGACTTTTTCTGTATAAACCGCCGTTTTTGTTTTTTAAACTGTTTTAGGGTTATGGTCATATGAAACAAAATTATTGGTGAAAATAAGAAAATTTAAAACTATGATCTTATTAAGAAATCATAGAAGTGTAGTATAAGTGCAAAAAGGAAAAACTTGTTCGAAATTATGTTACTGAACAAATTACCATACCTATTAAAAGTGAGGAACAAACATAAATAAATCAGCATTAATAAACCTTCAAACAAACCGCAGGACAGTTCTTTGGCATAATATTATGATAATATACAGTTACATATTTTGTAAAATTAAATTGTAATACTGAAATGATTTAAAAGAGCAACTATGGAGTTTCTTGCCGGTTCTTCTCCATATATACTGCTTTCCGAATCGGTGGTAAATGTTAAAAATATGTATTGACGTTTCAAAATTGCTTCTCGAAGAAGTCTTTAAATTGAATAAATAAATGTTTGAGTTTGAGTTTGAAACATTAACACTAAGATTATTAAATAGTTTCATAATTTAATTCATTACAATTAATCAAACTAGATTTGATTATCTACTTACTAACACCGGTTAATATAATTGTCTGCCAACCGGAATAATTAGTGTGAAGGAAACGTGATTAGTGCATTTCAATTAAGACAATCCGTATTCATTATTGGCCTATCCACTCGATTAGGTTTGTATATGAAACTAGCGGTCCGCCCCGGCTTCGCCCGTGGTACATATTTACGTTTTCTCTACGTAAGAACCATCCTCGTACTTCAAGGAATATAATAAAAAAAGAATTATCGAAATCGGTTCAGCCGTTCACACGTGATGCCGTGACAACGCGAAACGGGTTTCATTTATATATATATACTAGCGGTCCGCCCCGGCTTCGCCCGTGGTACATATGAAAAATAGATGTTGGCCGATTCTCAGACTTACCCGATATGCACAGAAAATTTCATGAGAATCGGTCCATCCGTTTCGGAGGAGTATGCAGACTAACATTGTGACACGAGAATTTTATATATAAGATATATAGATGTATATGGACTGTTCGATTGTCAGAATGTGTTTTAATAGGGAAATAATAAGTTTATCGTGATGAGATGTTGTCTTTGAAAAATATTTTCGGACTCCATAATATTTGAACCACTTTTTTAATAAGTTCGTGTTTGTTGTTCTTATTACTATAATGTTTATTTATACACATGATACAATATTTTGTGTTGGTATGTTTCAGTCTACAAAATTCTACACTACTTGTAACGAAAGACTAAATATTTAAGATACCAATAAGATACAAATCGAACCATTAAAGGTTTTCGGCATATTCACTTTACTCAGCCCTTTGTTTCATACTAAGGCTAATTATTCATGATCCAATACTTTATTACTTATAACTAGACATCGGATTATATGCACTAACAAAATGCCAAAATATGCATGCAAATATGCACTAAAAAAGGCCGAAATATGCACTAAAAACGACTGATATGCCTAAAATATGCACAATACAAATTCAAAAAACCTTTAATATTTTTATATATTTAAATCAAAGATTGTACAAAAACAGTGAAATTTTCTTGAAATTAAGTATAGTTTTTGTGCCAATATACAATTAAGCATTTTTACCAAATTTTCGAGCGCAAAATTGTGACGTTTGTCACCCGCGAGCCCAGTGTTGCCACCTTAGACCTTTCCGGGCTAAATCTAGCCCTTTTTTGGAATTCAACCCGTGTTTTAAGTTTTTAGCCCCAAAATTTTGTAATTTTTTGCCATTTTACCATGCCAAAATAGGGTTTGTTTACTCGCTGAGCGTTCTGATTGGCTAATAAAGGTTAGTCGACCAATCAAAACTCCCGCTACTTAACGAAATATGCAAGATTGGGGAAAAAGGCTAAAATATGCACTAACACCGTAATTAGAGAGTTTTATGCATTTGCATATGCAAATATGCAAATGCATATAATCCGATGTCTACTTATAACACTTATAATAAATACTCCGTAAAAACACGCTTAAAAAAGTCCACAAAAATAAAATATACGAACGGAAACCCAGCAAATATTCAATCAGTAGGTCGAATTGTCATTACTGACGATTTTCGTTTTATGAGGTACGTGAGGGACGAACTTTCATTTGGGAGGTGAGAATGCCCTCATAGGTAAAGGCCCTCTCATCACTGCTTATACTTTGGTATAAATTTAAACTGAGGGTGGGAAAGCGTTGAGTTTATTTGTTTATGAGATGGCTATTGAATTCCAATCGTTATACTAACATAATATTATATTGTAGGAAGAATCTTTTGATTTGAAAACTTATGTAAGACTAGGTTCCACCCGCGGCTTCGCCCGCGCAGTCAAAGAAAAACCCGCATAGTTCCCGTTCCCGTGGGATTTCCGGGATTGCGTCATTTTCCCGGGATAAAAAGTAGCCTATGTCCTTTCTCGGGTATCAAAATATCTCCATACCAAATTTCATGAAAATTGGTTCAGTAGTTTAGGCGTGATTGAGTAACAGACAGACAGACAGAGTTACTTTCGCATTTGTAATATTAATAGTATGGATTCATTGAAAGTGTATATTAGGTTTTTACTTTGTGATGCTAAATAAAAAGTATGTCTATTCAGTCACACTATTTCTTCTGCATATCAATGACATGTTACAAATTAGTAACATTCATTGTTATGCAGATGATAGTACTGGTGACGCCTCTTACTCTGGCCATGCTAACTTCTCGAGAGAAAATGTCGATGAGTGCAGAAACACTTTGGTGTCCAAGATTGAAACTCTTTTGGAAGAAATTTCAAAGTGGGGTCGTAAAAACCTCGTAGAGTTAAACCCCACTAAGACACAACTATGTGCATTTACGGCCAAAAAAAAGCCATTTGAATCGGCTCCCCTCTTTATGAACACTCCCCTCAGCGTCAAGTCTAGCATCGCGATTCTTGGCGTCAATATTTCTGACGATGTTCAGTTTCGCGATCATTTGGAAGGCAAAGCTTCTCTAGCTTCAAAAAAACTGGGCGTCCTTTACAGAGCGAAGCAGTATTTCAGGCCTGACCATCTTCTGTTACTATATAAAGCTCAGATACGGCCACACATGGAATACTGCTCACATCTCTGGGCCGGCGCCCCGTTATACCAACTCCTTCCACTTGATCGCGTCCAACGTAGAGCAGTTAGAATGATTGGCGACCCAAGACTTAGCAATCGGCTTGACCCTCTTGCTTTGCGACGAGACATTGCTTCACTGTGTGTCTTTTATCGCATATACCATGGGGAGTGTTCAGAGGAGTTATTCGAGTTCATACCAGCAGCGGAATTTCACCACCGCTCCGCCCGTCACAAAGCAAACTTCCATCCACACCATTTGGACCGCTGGCGAACGAGTACCGTACGCTTCTCGCGACACTTTTTACCCCGCACTACCACCTTGTGGAACAGTCTACCCCCTTCTGTATTCCCGCACGTGTATGACTTAAATACCTTTAAAAAGAGAGCCTACATCCATCTTCGACAGCCGGTAACAGCCTCACAAAGGTAACTTTGTCAGTGCTCATGGGCGGTGGTGTCACTTCATTAGGTGATCCACCTGCTCAGTTACCTGCTCTTACATAAAAAAAAAAAAGTATGTCTTATCACTAACCTTTCATAGATTAAGTTTTGGGTAACATCATAATATTATATACTCGTATAATATATTACCTTTCTGGTTGCCTGGCAGAGATCACGACAGAGTGATAAGGCCCTTCTTTATTTAATGTCAAAAAAATATTAGTCTTGTAGGCTAGATTTTAATGAATAAAAAGTAAAAGAAAAAATGCTATTTTACCTTTTGAATAAAATAAAATTATGACTAACCATAAAATTGAATCTTAAATCAACAAATTAATGGAATAAAATTGAGTCCTAAATACAAATTTACTCAGATTCATCGGAACGAATCCAGTAAAAAATCGCCAAGTTCGCTTCATTCATCATTAATTTAATAACTACGTCCGGTGTTGAAAAGTTCCGATGTTGAACTTTGAATTATTTTTATTTGCTTTTATTTGTCTGGCTGGTAGAGCTCTGCAAACGGTTTAAACTTACTTGATTATTGATTGACTTATAGATTAATAGCTCTTAACTAAAAATCTCTCTCATGCCTCTTCCGAATATACAAAAGTATTCATAAAATCAAAGAGTATATTATAGAGAGGTAGAGTATACATATAGATAGAGTTTGGACGGATGTATGTGTGTTTCTCTGCTGTGTTGAAACGGCTGATGTCTGCTGTTAGCTGTTTCTAAATGAAAAACAGCATAATTAACGATTATAATCTGGCAGTCAAATGTGGATATTCGAAAGTAGTTATTTATATAAAACGTTAAAAAGATTAATGTTATGTCTATGTCTATTGATTTAATATCTCTTCATTATTCCAATCAAACATTATACAATCCTTAATACTCTTAAACCAGAATACGTTCAATAAAATGTTCAGTTTTGAAGAAACAACAAAACTGGGAAATTGTATTCTATTCTAATACACTTAGGGTTGAAAATTGTGAACAATATCTAAATTGCAATAATTCAACTTTAAGTCTTAATCCTAAGGGGTTTTTGAAACATTCCCAATGCGATATTCAGCTTAATTTCCTTTGTTTAAGTCTTTTTGATGAAGAATTATTGTCCGTTTGTGTAACAGAAATGTTAACAATGTTTAAGAGTAATTATGTGTATGGTAAATGTAGGTCAAATAATAGTCAATGTAAGTAACTAAATTAGTAAATATATGGTGATCATGATTTTAGATTTCATCATAGAAAGTAAGCTTATCTTGAAATTTGGATTGTTTGACTTGTAAACGTAAAATTTTGTAGCTCAGATATCAATCTGAAACGATTTATCAATGGAGATTAAAAGAGACTACACTGTGTCAAGAATATAGCTAATATTTACAACTCTTTATTATTTAAAAACTAGTGAAATTTGTTGCAACATAAACACAGTCAGATAAATTGCTCTTCATTTTATCCGTTTTACAATATATTTGTTAAAGTTCTGTTATAATATTATTTTAACCTCCTCCTATAATTGACCTATATGCATATTATAGTAATAATACAAAATCTACAGGGCTATATGCCTAATATAATATTAAAGCATATATTGTACTAGCTGCTCCGCGCGGTTTCACCCCCGTGGCTCCACTCCTGTTGGTCGTAGCGTAATGATATATAGCCTATAACCTTCCTCGATATCTATCTAACACCGCTATCTAACACCGAAATAATTTTTCAAATCGGACCAGTAGTTCCCGAGATTAGCGCGTTCAAACAAACAAACTCTTCAGCTTTATAATATTAGTATTAGTATAGATTAATTATTATTAAGTTTAAAGACTTTATTCTTCATAAAAAAATTAACGTAAGGCTCGCTTGCATGCTATAACAACTATACAGTTTTTTCTAAAATACGAAGGTCACATACGTTTTTAGACTTAAAAACTTTATGTAAAGAGAATTCTAGGAACATATACGTTATTTAACGAGGGTCCGACACTATCGCGCCTACTCCTCAGGGTGACCCATAAGGGTATCAAGATAGTTATCTTTACGACCCTGTCGATGGCTATAGGACGTGATATGGGATAGTAAAATTAAACAAGATTTATTTTATGACAGCTATGGCTTTTGCGTTCATAATTAGCGTTTTATTGTTGGCTATCTGAAGTTTGCGAATACTCACTAACTACAAGGGCTATGACTTACGCTTAAGAATAAATACTGTGTGAATAAATAAAGGCTTTGATATATGATAACATGATGGACATAGTGATAGTGACCCCTATTTGCACTAGGGGTGGATTCGCTTCTCATTACGAGAAATCGATTGTGTCGTTTAGTATACTGCCACAGATATAGAATATAGATGATACTGGATAACGCAATATAGCCTGTCCGTTGTTGAATGTGAAATAGGCATCTATTTCACATTCAACAACGGACAAGCTCTCAATGTAACTATACAATTTATATTTTAGAGCTACCTATTTCATTTCACACGTTAGTAAGTTATTAGTTTAGGAAGAAGTCTTTGGAGTACCTAATACATCAAGTTAAACATGGCATAGTATTCGTCGTAGTTACTTTACTAGAGTCTTCTGATACCTATGTATCAAAATAATGTCTCATGAAATTTTACGTAAATACTATCCATACCATCAAATATAAATAATATCATATACATTTATAGGTACTGTCGTAATTAAAAGCCCTTATAATATTGCTCTACATTGGCTTGAAAAAGTTTATATGTTAGAAAATAGCTCTTCTCTAGTTTTATGTAATCACTAGCTGCACTCCGCGGTTTCTCCCGCGTGGCACCGCTCCTGTTGGTCTTAGCGTTATGATATATAGCCTATAGCCTTTCTCTGTAAATGGGCTTTCTAACACAGAAATAATTTTTCAAATCGCACCAGTAGTTCCTAAGATAAGCGCGTTCAAAAAACAAACTCTTCAGCTTTATAATATTAGTATAGATATGGCTGCTATCTCATCTAGTAGTCTGTTCTCTATGACCGTGTAACATGTATCAGCCAGCAATATTCCTTGAGCGTCCGGGAAACCATTTTATTGTCATCGTCGGTTAACTCAACGTTATTTATGTTCCTTTATTATTTACTGTGTAGACGCAACTAGTATTGCTAAGTATTATTTTATTGGTTCTGTTTGATCTTGCTGTTATTTATCACTAGCTGCTCCGCGCGGTTTCACCCCCGTGGCTCCACTCCTGTTGGTCGTAGCGTGATGATATATAGCCTATAGCCTTCCTCGAGGAATGAGCTATCTAACACCGAAAGAATTTTTCAAATCGGACCAGTAGTTCCCGAGATTAGCGCGTTCAAACAAACAAACAAACAGACAAACAAACAACTCTTCAGCCTTATAATATTAGTATAGATTAACATGACGTTAATTTATATTGAACTAAACCAAATTCTAATTCCAAAGCTCTTTATTAACCACATTCAGGATTAAACTGTTGGTTCATTATTATTAATCTACATGATATTGTTTATTATTGTCTGTGTTATTTGAAATATAAAATGTACTCTTGAATAACTATTATCAAAATAATTAGAGCTCTAGTCATTATAGATTTTTTATGTGGTTTAAGTGTGGGCTTATTATATTTAATTTATCATAATGGTAATTATGCGTTCTTAGTGCCGACGCGACCTACGGCTGTATGCATGTAATATTATGTTTATTGAAATTGCGTTTTATGATTTATCTCGAGATCACTTACGACTGACAAAGCCGCCTTCCGTCTTTCTAAGTATAACATGTTTCCTTCGTTTTATTGTTGTGTACAGACATTATAAGCAAAATAAACGATTTAAAAAAAATACTATCTAGTGTGTACCTACTAGTATATTATGTATGTCCGCTTTGTCTAAAACTTGAAAAATTATATACTAAAAACCTTCCGCTTCAATCGCTATATTATCTTAAAAAAAAACATCAAAATCTTAATCTAAGCATCACACAGAGAGCGGAAACCAACTTTGTTTCATACTATGTCGTGATATATAAAATTTATGGAAGCAATAATTCGGTAACTCCATAATACTAAACTTTGTCTTAAACGGTAATCCATAATAAGGGTTCAAAACTTACTTCTTTGACACAAGTTCCATTCAATCCACACCAGATGGCGTCTTAAAGCGAAGCAATGTAACAAATGCACTACAAGTCAGCAGACTGGGACGAGATGCGCACCTTCTTTTCATCTTATCCCTGGGGCCGTGTTTGTTTTTCGGCAGAAGATCCTAGCACCTGTGCTGACTCTGTTGCTGATGTGATACTTCAGGGAATGGAATTGTTCATTCCAAACTCCGTTGTTCCCATCGGTGGCAAGTCCCAGCCCTGGTTTGGTCACTCTTGTAAAACGGCATCACGCCGAAAACAGGATTGTTACCAAGCCTGGGCCAATGCTCTTGTGTCTAGTGATCCAGACGCCCGTACTCTTAAGAGAAAACTAAACTCGGCCTCTAGGTCCTTCAAAAGAGCTATTGCAAGAGCTAAGTCTGAGCATATCGCAAAGCTTGGCGAGAAACTCGCCCGACTTCCTTCGGGAACACGAGCCTTTTGGGCACTCGCCAAAGCTGTGCAAGGAAACTTTTGTCGGCCGTCATTGCCATCTCTACGCATGGAGAATGACCTGTTGGCCCACACGGCAAAAGAGAAAGCTGATCTTCTTAGCTCCCTTTTTGCCGCTAACTCGACTTTGGATGACATGGGGAAATCACCACCTACCATCCCACGGTTCGAGGGCTCTATGCCGGACATTCGATTTACCCAGAGCGCTGTGCGTAAAGCACTTTTCGCTCTAGACATCCACAAGTCGAGTGGTCCCGACGGTATTCCTCCTATTGTGTTGAAGATGTGTGCACCTGAGTTGGCGCCGGTTCTCACGCGACTTTTCCGGCACTCCTATTCCACAGGCGTCGTCCCGAATACATGGAAGACAGCTTTAGTACACCCTATCCCGAAAAAAGGCGATCGCTCGGATCCGTCCAATTATCGACCCATAGCCATCACTTCCTTGCTCTCCAAGATAATGGAAACCATTATCAATCGCCAGGTGCTAAAATATCTGGAAGAGCGCCAGCTGATTAGTGACCGACAGTACGGTTTCCGTCGTGGCCGGTCAGCTGGCGATCTTCTTGTATATTTGACTCACCGCTGGGCGTCAGCGATTGAGAGCAAGGGGGAAGGCTTAGCTGTCAGCTTGGACATAGCGAAAGCTTTCGATCGGGTATGGCACAAAGCGCTTCTTGCGAAGCTTCCTTCCTATGGGCTTCCTGAGAAATTTTGCCAGTGGGTCGCCAGTTTTCTCACAGAGCGTAGCATGAGTGTCGTAGTCGACGGTTCATGCTCTGACCCTAAGCCTGTGAATGCTGGCGTCCCACAAGGCTGCGTTCTGTCTCCCACTCTGTTTCTTCTGCATATCAATGATATGCTGCTAGACGGTAGCATTCATTGCTATGCAGACGACAGTACTGGTGATGCAATATACACCGGCCACAGCAATATTTCTCAGGACCGCGTCATTGAGTGCCGGAACAACCTCGTGTCTTCAATAGAAACCTCCTTAGAAGAGGTATCTAACTGGGGCCGACGTAATTTAGTCCAATTCAACCCCAAGAAGACACAGGTCTGCGCGTTCACCGCAAAAAAACTTCCCTTTGTCGTAACTCCTCGTTTTCAGGGTATTCCTCTCTCTGCCACAGCTAGTATCGGTATTCTTGGTCTCGAAATCTCGAGTAGCGTACAGTTCTCCTGTCATCTGGAAGGAAAAGCCAAATTGGCTTCACAGAAACTTGGTGTGCTCTGTCGAGCGGGGCAGTATTTCACGTCGCACCACCGCCTTATGCTTTATAAGGCGCAAGTTAGGCCGCACATGGAATACTGCTCCCACATCTGGGCTGGGGCACCCCAACAACACCTCCTTCCATTTGACCGTATTCAAAGGAGAGCAGTACGACTCGTTAACGAGCCAAGTCTTACCGATCGGCTTGATACTTTGGCGCTGCGAAGAGACGTCGCTTCACTGTGTGTTCTCTATCGCATCTACAATGGGGAATGCTCTGAGGAGCTGTTTGGAACAATACCTGCCGCTGAGTTCCATCACCGTACCGCACGCCACAAACTCAAATACCACCCACACCACCTTGACTCCTGGCGATCGACGACTGCGCGCTTCAAAAGAAGCTTCTTTCCGCGCACAACGAACCTATGGAACGAACTTCCTCATGCGGTGTTTCCAAACGGTTACGACTTAGGGACCTTCAAGAAAAGAGCGTACTCTTACCTTAAAGGCCGGCAACGCACTAACAATGTCCCTGGCATTGCTGGTGCCTATGGGCGACGCGGTACACTTAACATCAGGTGACGCGTCTGCTCTGTTGCCTCCTCTTATATAAAAAAAAAAAAAAAAAAAAAA
>CAJQZM010030102.1:0-18580 GCA_907164665.1 Colias nastes | reverse complement strand
CAGTAGTTTTTACGTGAAAGAGTAACAAACATCCATACATCCATACATCCATACATCCATACAAACTTTCGCCTTTATAATATATATTAGATATTAGATAGATATTAGATATATTAGATATTAGATATTAGATAGATATTAGATTTGATTCAAAAGAGACTACCTATTACAACAAATATCGAGCGATAGGTATACGAAAAAACTATTTCTAATTCTATGTACTTTACTACTGTACCTATAATATATTTTATTTTATTTTCACAATTAACACTCTTTCTGTATCTGTATGTAAATTAATTTTAAAAGGAATTTATTACATACAATATAATATACCCTTTATTCCTAGCCCATATTGATAGTATATTATGTATATAAATAAATAAGACTTCTTCTCTAGTATATAAGTAAACAGTCACGGGCGAAAGACAAACCGCTAATATCACCTACATACCATTCAATTCAAATTAATTATGAAAGTTATTGACACAATGACGATTAAGTACCGATTTTTCAATGACAATGAAAAATGCATTACAATTTTTGAAGTGAAACTTCAAGGCAATACCGTCACTCAAAGATACTGAAATAGTCGCCTATTTCAGTATCTTTGAATCTTGCCAAAGAAGTTTCACTTCTGACACGTGTGCTCGGCACAGACGCACTTTTTATTTTAATCAAATAAATATTAACGTGGTCATTCAGATTTGATTATTTTGGAACTCAGTTCAAGAACTAAAATTTCATTTTACATATATATTTTTCATTATTTAAATAAAATTGATTGTTACGAAGAATAATAAATAAAATGTATGCACAGACTAGAAATGATATACTGATGTAGGTAAGTAAGTATTCAGTTTTTTATTTATATACTTTGCAGCAAACAAAATGAAATACCATATAAAAATAGCAAAATATTTTCATCTTGTAAACATATTGCAATGTTATAAACATAATATAAATACTGAAGTTACATATCCAACAACATCAATTGTATAAAAAACAATACATGATTCAAGTATATACTTCAATCTGTTTATATATTGTTCATTATTCAAGAATTCAGTCCTCTATATACATTTAATTATATACAAATATATTCTGAAATACAGTAGGTTCCTTGGTGACCTTTTGTATATTATATTGTTGAGGTAACAAAGACTACACTGCTTGAAATAAATCGTATGATGATCTTTAAGATAAATATTCTATTTATAAATAACTAGCTGTGCTCCGCGATTTTACCCGCAGTGCTCGGCTACTGTTGGTCTTAGCGTGATAATATATAGCGTATAGCCTTCCTCGATAAATGGGCTATCGCTATATTTATCGGACCAGTAGTTCCTGTGATTAGCACATTCAAACAAATAAACAAACTATTCAGCTTTATAATATTAAATATTTTAGTATAGATGTAGTAGAATTTGGAGTAAACATAAACAATAATTTAAATGAAAATGTCAAGCAGTTTTTCAATCCACATAATCAAATTCATTCCACAAATCTTGAATTTACCTTATTATTTATGGTTGTTTTAAAAAGGCCTTGAGATATCATATCATTCTATGAAATTCTTTAGCAAAAGAAATCAAATTTATTCCTTCTATAATAACTATAAATATATAGAAAAAAAGTCACAATAAAATTGCTTTTAACATTGTAAAAAAGATGCATAAAAATGTATTACAACATTATGAAATAATAATGTTATTCACATGTACCAAACTATTGATTTTAGATAAGATTATGACCATTCAATAGATGAAATATCTCATATAATGATAAGATTTGGGATGCGACAGCAAACAAATAGTTTCTAAAGGTATAAAAATATAATAACACTAGTATTTTTTATGACTAGCTTTCCTAACAAACATTGTTGTGCCTTATCACTTGATCTGTTAATATACTATAGTTTACGACCCACCTCAAATCTACAAAATATATTATGTACATTAGAAAATGTTAGACAATTCTGAAATTCAGTCAAGAAACAATAATAAATACAATAGTAATTGTGTCTATTTCTTAAACTTTCACATCTCAATTTCTGAACTGATTTTGATGATATTTAGTCAGGGACGTAACCTTCTTTTTATCGGTGACACCACATTTTACTGGAGTGAAGATTGGTATAAAACTATGTATGTGTTTGGCTGTAGCGATCATGAAATTCACTTAAGCATAGTAAGCACAAAACTTATTACTAATTATCTATATATATATAAAAATGAAACCCGTTTTGTGACGGCATCATGTGTGAACGGCTGAACCGATTTCGATAATTCTTTTTTTATTATATTCCTTGAAGTACGAGGATGGTTCTTATGTAGAGAAAACGTAAATATGTACCACGTGCGAAGCCGGGGCGTACCGCTAGTTTATAATCTATACATATAATAAATCTGTAGAAGGGTCAATTCTGTACATTGAAAATATTGAAAAAATAAATAGCAGGGGGTGTTACTGGATCGATACTAAACCCAAATATGTGATTAAAAAAATTTTTGTCTGTCTGTCTGTATGTCTGTATGTCTGTCTGTCTGTCTGTCTGTCTGTATGTGAAGACATCACGTGAAAACTAACGGTTCGATTTCGATGAAACTTGGTATAATTATACCTTATTATCCTGGGCGTAAAATAGGATACTTTTTATCCTGGAAAAATACGCAGAAAAAAAATTATCTTAATTTTTGAGTTTTATCCATAGACATTGTTCTGTAGAACCGCGAACACACGTTGCGTATTAATATAGGCCTAGCCGTATTTGGGTTCAATAGATAGATATATTTTATAAGATGTCATTGTCAGAGTTAGGTACTCAAAATGGAGAAATAAACCATCCACGTGAAGACCAGCATCCGCGCGGACGGAGTCGCGGGCGTAAGCTAGTAAAAAATAATGTGTATTCAAATAAAACATAAAATTTCATAAGACATTCTCAATCTAGTTTGATCCAGTTCATTTTGATTCGACTAGTTTTAAATACCAGACATGAATTTAAGAAAATAAATTAAAAATAGATTAAAATCATAGCAAATGCAATTGACATTAAGAATTGCAATATGTACATATTTAAATAAATCAATGTGTGATAAGATTACAAAAAGACAATATTATTATGAGTCATTTATTGTAATTCATGTAATAATTTATTTGATATCTAGATATCTTTTTCACCCTGAAGAGTATTGTAATAATTCAATGTTGACTGTTTAATATTTATGTACCTGATTTGACTTGTGTAACTTTAAATATATATAAACTAAAGAAGGTTGTCTGTAAGAGATTGCTACCATAGCGATAAGACAGCCTGTTGTGCTCAAATGTTTATTTTTTATAAGTAGATACTTTTTACCTATTATTTTTGTGTGCAATATATTTGCTGTCATTGCTGTTGTTAAAAGGGACTAATTCTAATGTGACATATTTAAATCTATAATAATATTTTAAAGCTGAGTTTGTATGCTTGAATGGGCCTATCTCAGGAACCACGGATCCGAATTTAAAAATGATTTCACTGTTTGATAGTCCATTTATCGATGAAGGCTATAGGCTTTTATAACATCACGCTAAGACCAATAGGCAATGAAGGCATTATATGCAACTAGATTTCCGCCCGCGGCTTCGCCCGCGTTTTCAAAGGAAAACCCGCATAGTTCCCGTTCCCGTGGGATTTCCGGGATAAAACCTATCCTATGTGTTAATCCAAGTTACCCTCTATATGTGTGCTAAATTTCATTGTAATTGGTTCAGTAGTTTTTACGTGAAAGAGTAACAAACATCCATACATCCATACTTACAAACTTTCGCCTTTATAATAGTATTAAGATGAACGCATTATATATATTTTTTATTAATTTGCGTAAAAACACATAAAAATAATTAGGAGAATAATATTATTTAATATTTAAAGAATATAATAAAACCACTTGTGTGACTTTTTGTTTGTTCAATAATTTGAATAAAGCAAAAGAATAGAAAGATAAAACTTCTATTTGTTTTGAATCTAATAAAAATAATACTTATTATCATTGATAAATACCCTGTATTGTTCAATGATGAATCATGATGAATAAGCAAGTACTATCAAGACTTTTACAAACTTCAATAAAATTTCTATGGCTCTTAATTTATTTCCTTTAAACTAAAGTAAACATGCAATAAGGAAAACGTACAGTAGGTAGAGTATATTTTGATAATACGTGTGTACGTTACTAACGACATTTTGAACTATAAATAAAACTTATGATATTAAAAATTTATTTTGGTACCTGATAACTGTTTTTTGGATTATCATTTCATCTAATAGGTCAAGCATTGAGTTTGAATTCGCGCCAAATGTACTCGAATATCGAAATAGTTTTTGGCTACGTTACAATACATAGTTCATACCGTATTATTTGAAACACTTACTCGGAATCGTGATATTATGAGACCCATCTTTTAATCCTCTTCGAGTAGACCAGAGAACCAAGCAACCACAAACACTGCTTTGTACTTTCACGATAAAAAACTTTAAAAGTTACTTTTATTTTCACATACGGGTACGCGAAATATTTTACGATAGTTATAACCTAAAATTGTTCAAGAACCACTGGTATAACATTTTAGGTATATTAGCGATTGATAGAGTCAGCTCTGTATTGGAAACACTTTTCTTGTAAGAATAATAAAAATTCAGATTGTAACAATACGAAGAACGAAAGCCGAAACAAATACGACGCGATTGAAAGGTGACACTTCCCTGTCACGAAATTATCAAAAAGTTTTGACGTATTGACGTATGACAGTGCAGTCAAACTAGTGCTACCTGCGTGCCAAAAAATCGGTTACAGAACCGATGAAAAACAATGTGAGAGGATAATTGTATGTAGTCTTTATAAAATATAGATATATTTTTATCAGTTACTTTTAATAGTTAAAATATATAACTGGATTTGTTAAAATGGTATTAGATGACAAAATTATTGGTATTGAAGACTAATGAAAACAGTGTTACAGTGAAAAGGTCTTTTCACTATACTTAAAGTATTAAAAAAGTTACATATGATTGTAAATTGTTGACGTAAGAGAAAGAAAAATGTCCATATTTGTTAACAACTTAGTAACACATAGAGAATATAAATAATAAGTCTAATTGATTAAATAAATGTTTAAGTTTGTACATACTGTACATAATAATATGATCTATAATTCTATGATAATATGATCGCCTTGTGTATTGAATTTATATTTTATCTTAACTTCAGTAAAATACACATTCATGAGAAGGCGTTAGATAAAAAATAGTTTTTAATGTCACTATTAAAGGCTGTTGTCTATTTTTTTATTTGACTTAATGCATCCATTGCTACAAATGCTTAACATTTCTGTATACTTTAAAAAAAAAGATGTGTGCGTGTAATAGTGTACACACGTAAGAAGTGAAACTTCTTTATGACCTTATTTTTCAAAAAATAATTTACTATATTTGCAACTTTACAGAAATACGTCGAATCACGCGTGGTAGGGATAAGAAAAAGATGGTGCGTAACGGAAAAATGTCACGCGTAACGAAAAAATGTTACACTAAATTTTTTTCCAACCCCGATAAAGAAGTTTCACTTCAATAAAACAACAAATAAACTTTATAAAATTTATTCAACAATGTTGCCAGTCTTGTGTGAAACATGGCAAACTCCGCACATTCTGCTGTTCTTTCCCCACTTGTCGTCCATCAGAGTCCACACAACGACACACACCACGATAGCATTGAATCGGTCTGAAGTTGCCGTTTTTGCAACACACCGGCCGTGACGCTTGTGAGCTCATCAATGATGACGTTAATGCACACTCTGCCAAGAAATTAAAAACTTATTAATTTCATTATTTAGAAGGAAACAGACAGCTGGAAAAATTTGTTTTTCTAGGCAAGACTATAAGGATTATTTACATTCACGATGTACTCTCAATGTAATTGATAGTTTTTTAAGCTTATTCACAATTTATTTTTATAAGATTAAATAATAACAGTCATTGAATTTTTATTGCTTTGTACAGCTTTACAATAATTAATGCTAAAATTAACTAACGCAATGAGTAACACAAATCAAAATACCTATGCATCTCAAATTTCTTCCGCCAAATAATAAAAAATGTCTACTCACTGCAATCCATAGATTTATATTCCGGAGTATTGGGATGCGCTTCATAATCATCAATTCTAACTGATCGTTCGTTCATGCATATTTTACTGAAACAAGAAATGTAAGTTTAAGTGAAGCATAATATTCACAACGACGCATGGTCTGACGTGAACTGAACTGAACTTCAGAAGATCCAAAAATTCACCAATTATTCTAAGTGGTTCTATATACTTATGATTTTTGTGTTTTAGCGTTTTAAAAATAAATTACGGAGGAGGCGACGTAAAAAGAACAATAACAATTAGAGCTTTAATTGCCCAAGAAATGAAATAAAGCAATATCGCCAATCTTACTTCACCCTCCTAATAATATTGGTAATTTTTTTTTGCTTACCTGCCATTTGCTGTCCGACCAACACGACTCGATGTACCATCAGGAAGACACTCCATATCATCAAACGAGTTAAAGTAATCCATAATAAAACCAGCTTCTTCGCTTTCTTTGATAATTTTCTTCTTGTTCTCAATATTCATGAAGCATGGAGTCGTGTAATTGTATGGTGGTTCACCCTCAAATAGTTCAGGGAACAAATCCAGATCCTCGTTATCTATGAAACAATAATTAGGTAAATAGATGTTATATTTTTTTTTCTAGCTGGTCGTATGTAAGCAATCATTATTTTTCGTATTTCAATCACAGACCCGATTTAGACGAAACTTGATACAAATATATATAGAGACCCGAGAAAGAACAAAGGATAAGTTTAATTTAGTCGGAGAAAAATTCATGCGGCTTAATATTATAATGTGCTTCTATCATTTAAATGACGTGTAGTAAACTTACAACAGCTTAAGTCTGATATCTTTTGTTCATCTAAATGTATGCTATTGCTTCCCACTCTTTCTCCAGTTATTCTGTTCACGCAAAAACATGATCTACCCACACATTGCACAGGGTTGAAATTCCCATCCGAAGTACATTTTGGTCCAGCTACGGGGAATTGTACTTTTCTATCAATTATCTTCTTTATTTGTTCATGGAAACGGGAACAACCTGAAAACCATTATAGATAAAAATATCTACATATTTTTATAATATACTATATGACTGTCTCCTAGCTTTCCCATACATTAAATTTGTATTATAATAATTTATATTCTTACCGCAAGGCATATTCTGTAAAGGACCGGTATACAAAACTTCGCCAAACAAACGTTCACCATCTTCAGACTGACAAAAACATCTGTAAATAAAGTAATGAATCAATTTAAATATGTATGTATTTTAGCACAATAATCTTAAACTTAGCATCATGTCAATTTCTTAAATAAATTCACTATTATTATCATTTATAAGGTAATTTAAACGTCGATTAAATTTCTACTGCTTAAAAAAATTTTTCATCATCAATTAAAAAAATATGTAACTAACGTATGTTTCAATAAAATAAAAAAAATATACTCCTTCAAAGTACAAATTAGAAGTAAAGATAAAGAAAAGATAGTAAAGAAAAGATAGTACAAATTACTAATTATAATAAGCGGTGTCCACATTTTTATTTTCTCATATGAATAATCGATTTCCGATTTTTCACAAGCACATCACTCACGATTGCGTGGGCACGCAGTGGAACGCCGCGAACTTCCCTTTCTCGTCGCAATATGGCCGTTTTTCAAAAGCACCCACTTCGCCGCGGGAAAATCTTTCATCGTAATCGTCTTGTAAGTCGTGGCATTTTGTTTTCACTGAAAGTTAAATTAATTGTTGTATTTTTATAAACGTTAAGGTGTTTTTAGTGTAATAATTCCAATAGGGTAGGCACTTGGGTAGGCACTTTTAATTTATAAAAAGGTAAGTTTATACGGTAGTTGAGGTATATTTTTGTAAATAATTTCTTTCGTCTATGACACTTTACTATTTCAAAAGAAAATAAAGCAATATTTTATACTTTAAATATTCATTTTTACGATCGATGTGTAATGTTTAGGCATAGTTACAGAAGTAGGTAAGTAGAAAGATTATTGCCTTATTATTTTTCAAAATTTAATCATTTTATAGCTTCATTAAAGACATTAGTTAACTGGCTTTTACCACAGATTACTAAATTGTCGCAATACCGTCACGTCATGGAGTAAGGCGACGATTTTGCTATCTTGGAACTTGGAACTTGCCAAAGAAGTTTCACTTCTGACACGTGTATTCGGCACACACGCTCTTTTATATAAATTAATCGTTATAAAGCATTAAATACCCACTTCTTACACACTTCCTCGTGTCTTCATCACACATGAGCCCATGCCCGCATCTACCAATGGTGATACCATCGCCTGGACCACCAATACTACAGTCTTTGTTCTGTTCTGAAATATATTAATTTAAAATATATTTATTTTAACACTTTATTGTACAATCTAGATAAGTACCTAGAACATAAATGTAAAGTGTATGTAATTTTTTCTAGCGCATAACTCAGTCATGGCTCCGCCAACTTGGCTAATTTATTATCTGTATGTTCCTAAGGTCCACAGTATGTTTATTGTTAATACTTGAAAACCCATACGAAGCCGGGGCGGTTCTATCTATTAAAAAAACCTGCATCAAAATCCGTTGTGTAGTTTTAAAGATCTAATTGCATACATACATACATTAGGACAGACGTCGGAAGCGACTTTGCTTCCTACGTAGGTATAGTATATTATATTATTTGTGGTGATACTCACGATAAAGCGGCAAACAATATTCGCAGCAGTTACACAAACTAGGTGAGGGTAGATTGAGACCGGAATGTGTCGCATTATTGTACCGGCAGTCGGGCGCGGTGGACGCACACCTGTTTTTGGCGTCTAGGAGATGCGTCTGGAAATAGGAAATTTGATTTATTTTTATAGCATTCAATGCTCTATACATTTAAGTTTAAGAATAGAAAAATACCGATCATCAGGCGGAATTCGAATCCATCTTTTGCCTTGCCGGGGCAAAACCCGCCTCGTGATTAAATTTTTTCTAGTCTTTAATGTTAATGTTATTAGCTAGGATTATTATCTATCGTTTAAAATGTAAAATTTTAGAAGAGCAACTACCTACAAAGTTTTTAATTTGTACAAACTACTGTCCTTACGGGTAGGTTGGTTGTAGGAATTACGACGTCCATAACACAGATAATTCATAATATTATTCTATTCCAGTATTTGTATTTACATACATTTCCAATACAAAATCTGCTGGTTCATCTCAGATTGTTTTAATTACAGCATATTCGTTTATTTCAGCTAATATCTATTACGTCGATAATACTATCCAGGATAAATAATTATAGCATTATACTGTTTCCTTTGGGATAAACCCATAATTTTCGGAAAAAAACAATATTCATTGTATTTTAGCTAATATCTATTAGGTCTATAATACTATCCAGGATAAATGCCTACTTCTCAAACGGGCTAAAGCAGTTTTGTCACTTTTTCATACTCATCACTATTAAAAATAAAAACTTGTATATTATTATCTACATCACATTTTCAAAGATGACTAAGTACCTAATGTACAGAAATTCATTACTTATTCACTGATTTACATCTAATTGTGTATTTATTGTGTTATTTAGACCTAATTGTGATAATTAAATATATCTAAAAATAAATACCCACTCTACAAAATCCATTTTCACACAGCACATCACTAGAAACAACCACAAAACTTGAGAAAAAACACAAAAATAAAACCAGGGCAGCCATCTTTGGCAAATAATTAAAATACACTGATTTCATTAAATCTATTGATAAGTTATCAATTATTATCAGATTATCGATGTGTGATTATTCATTATTCTTTGTTTATAAAGGAAATGCGTTGTTATTGTATTAAATGGCCACTAATGCTTGTCGTATGACTTGGGACACAAAATAGGCTATGTTTTTTTTTTAAAAATCGATCACAAATTGGGATTCGAACCCGCGTTTTTCGCCTGGAGGCGACATTCATTTATAAAGCACTAGCGACCCGCCCCGGCTTCGCACGGGTGCAATGCTGATACTAAATACACTACAGAAAAACTGTGAACGTTGTATATAAAAACAAAGCGGCCCGGCCGGCCGGTACCGCCGCAAACGCTACGTCCCGCAATTTTTAAATCTGTAATATCTTCGAAAATATTCTTAAATCATACGGTGTAAAGGGCCATATAGATCTATATTAAATGAACAATGTATTCAAGGTATTTAATTGGATAAGGATTAATGCTGTATTGGTTAAAATCGCTTCGAAAATTAGCCATTATTTGTCGTAAAAAGTAAATGACAAAAAAAGTTATTGTGGGTTATCCATAAGAGATAGACATATACCATCGCGGACTTTTCTGTAGACCTTTTCAATGTGTATAATACTTAGTACATTATTTTGATAAAACTCGTAGGGTTCAGCCTGCGTTTGCAATGTAAGCGGAAAAAATGTAATTTTTTACGACATCACATTAGAAACCTCAAAAATAACAGTACTTCTCCACTATTTAATGGATGTTATTATACATATAAACCTTCCTCTTGAATCACTCTATCTATTAAAAAAAACCGCATCAAAATCCGTTGCGTAGTTTCAAAGATTTAAGCGTACAAAGGGACATAGGGACAGAGAAAACGACTTTGTTTTATACTATGTAGTGATGATGATGATGATGATTTGAATGCAATAAAACTAAATTTCAAATAAGCTATATTACTCGGTAAACATGTAGATTTCTTGTGATAGAATAATTTTTAAATCTGATCGAGTAGTTTTTTTCTTTTTTTTTTAAATAGTAAGAAAGTTGTTGAAAGTTGAAAGTTAACTTTGTCTTTGGTCACATTAATGATTAAAGGATAGGAAAGGAACTGAATAAAACAACAAAAATAAATACATAAATCCATATAATATGCATTGTTCGGATGTCAAATTGTTAACTGACTAGCGACCCGCCCCGGCTTCGCACGGGTGCAATGGCGGCCGGCCGGTACCGCCGCAAACGCTACGTCCCGCAATTTTTAAAACTGTAATATCTTCGAAAATATTCACTTAAATCATACGGTGTTAAGGGCCATATAGATCTATATTAAATGAACAATGTATTCAAAGTATTTAATTGGTTAAGGATTAATGCTGTATTGGTTAAAATCGCTTCGAAAATTAACCATTATTTGTCGTAAAAAGTAAATGACAAAAAAAAGTTATTGTGGGTTATCCATAAGAGATAGACATATACCATCACGGTATTTTCTGTAGACCTTTTCAATGTGTAAAATACTTAGTACATTATTTTGATAAAACTCGTAGGGTTCAGCCTGCATTTGCAATTAAGCGGAAAAAATGTAATTATTTACGACATTACATTAGAAACCTCAAAAATAACAGTACTTCTCCACTATTTAATGGATGTTATTATACATATAAACCTTCTTCTTGAATCACTCTATCGATTAAAAAAAACCGCATCAAAATCCGTTGCGTAGTTTCAAAGATTTAAGCATACAAAGGGACATAGGGAAATAGGGACAGAAAAAGCGACTTTGTTTTATACTATGTAGTGATGATGGATAAAAATGTAGGAACCTAAGTATTTTAACTACACTTATTTTAATGAATACTTTCCTTCCAAAATGCAACATCAAGCTTTTAAAAATAAAGTACTTACATAAAAATCGTACATACCTAACTACCTACGCATAAATTTAATTCATAATAAAATACTTAAAATCTATTATAATTTATACTGTATATCCAATGACACAATTTGATGTTACACAGATAATATAATACTGTTGAAATTTGTAGTAGTTACACTTAAAGCTAAAAAAATTTAGGCTACAAACCCAAACAGCCAATGCATTTGACAAACGATAAAAAAGTATACCCAATATTTGCATATGTATGCATTTCAAATATACAAAAACACTATTTCAATAAACATGACGTTTAAACTCTATTCTCTTAACTAAATATTCCTTAAAATGTTTCTTCATTTTATCCAAATTGATACATAGTTTGAAGCCTGGTAAAACCAACCTAATTTTCCGTTCCTTATCACATCTCTTATCAACGATAAGACAGTGCACTTGTTTACATTGTTGGGTAATGAAGACACTATGCATATATGATGTGTGATAAAATGATAAATTAATTTTACGAGATTTTTGGTTGTTTCATAATGTGGTGTTGCTATCTGCTCCTCTTTAGATGGTTATTTTTGTTCACTAGAACCGCAGACTAATAATAATATACTACGTAACTAGAACCTATATTAGCTTTCCGCCCGCGTTTTCAAAGAAAACCCCGCATAGTTCCCGTTCCGTGGGATTTCCGGGATAAAAACTATCCTATGTATTAGTCCAAGTTACCCTCTATATGTGTGCTAAATTTCATTGTAATCGGTTCAGTAGTATTTGCGTGAAAGAGTAACAAACATACACACAAACACATACATTCATCCTCACAAACCTTCGCATTTATAATATTAGTGTTATTAGTAGGATAGGATTATTTCTGTGCTAGAACTAGAGTAACATTTTCAAGGTTTAAGAAATTTACCTACACTTTTTGGTTGTAGTTGACGTTTTCGGAAGTATTATGTGCATACTAGATTTCCGCCCGCGGCTTCGCCCGCGTTTGCAAAGGAAAACCCGCATAGTTCCCGTTCCCGTGGGATTTCCGGGATAAAAACTATCCTATGTGTTAATCCAAGTTACCCTCTATATATTGTGTGCTAAATTTCATTGTAATCGGTTCAGTAGTTTTTACGTGAAAGAGTAACAAACATCCATACATCCATACATCCATACATCCATACATCCATACATCCATACTTACAAACTTTCGCCTTTATAATAGTATTAAGATTAAGATGTAAAGAAAAATTATATTTCAAACAACAAGATCATTCACACAGAGTTTTGGTTTGCGATTTTTTTTATAAAGAAATTGTCAATCCATGATAATTGCAAAATTTTAATGTAGGTAATAAAATGCAGAGACATAATCTTAAAAAACTTTTTGTAATATAGATTTACTATTAGATTAATTCTAAAGTTCTAAACACCTCTATTTATTAAAAACCATAAGAAAATAAGTTATTAAATATATTAAATAGAGCATTATATCATAAAACTATTATTAACTCTACATTAATTACATTTAATATTATATTTGCTGTTTGATATTCAGATGCTAGATGAAAGCTAATATTTGATAACAAGATAACAAATACATTGCAGTATGATTAACTGACATGACTTTGATATGAAATATTCTGAAAAACATTCAAGTTTTATAAGATTTTAATAGATTTTGATGCAGATGCCTGTAGGGCTATTTTCACATCTTCCTGATACGATAGCTTATCTATAAGTTAAAATGACTATCAATGAAAAAATACGACGTAGAACTATTTATAAACACATATAGATTAGAGGTAGTAAGTAACTAATTATTTTATTTAAATCATAGGCCTTACAAGTTACAGCTTAGTTACCTACTCCTGTAGGCTGTATTTAGAAAAAGTAGTTACTGACTAGTTTACCAGATTACGTGGTACGCCAGAGGGTGCGGTGGGTTTAACATAATATTATACCTATTGTTTTTAATGTTTTGCAAAAAACAGGTACCTATCAGAATATTTATCAGTAATGAAAAACCTAATTAGTTTGTTTAACATGATACCAATAACAACATAATAATGAATAAAAAACTCACAGTTTTACATAATAAAACAAATGCTTATACAATAAAAACATAATTGGACCATAACGAAATATATCACAATCATATCACAATAAACCAATACACTTCCTTACAACGCATCTTCATAAACGTCAATAAATACGACGATCTTCATTCTCCATATGTTCTAGAACCTTCTAAAACATTCTCGAAGCTTCTGGAACCTTCTCGAAGCTTCTCAATCCATGATGAACCAGCATCCGTTCATAAAGAGAGCAACTCCATGACAGTGTTTAAATGCAATACTGTCGACGGATAGCTCTCTTCATTAACAGATTATTGGCGATTCCAAATCCTGTTTTATAATTAAACAAATTAAAACATAATTTACAATAATAAAATGAAATTAAACACATTTTACAATAAAAATATGAAGTTACAGTAGGTGTAGAGCAATTTCCTGAAAACATCTCATTTCTTTTCTAAGCACCTAGGTATAATAGACCGGGAGATATTGACACAAAATTTCGAGTCATATTTTGTAACAGGATGGCGGTTCTACAGGGGTCTTAGTACGCAATGACAAAAAGAAAAATGATGGTGTATACGCTGGCATCGGCGGCTTAGTCGCGTGGGCGTTAGTCGTACTCTTCGTAAAAATAGCGAAAGTCAAACAATTTGTAACACAAAAATTTTAGAATTTACCGATAGCCTATAAAAAATTTGTACCAGGCTAACTTTTGCACAGGTAACCATCGTCGTGCAGCCATTTACGAAAATCACCATGCCATACTTTTCGGACGATTCCAAAGGTCGCCATTCCGCCGAAAATCTGCAAAAATTTTTTTTTTCGCCAAACTTTTTGTACCAGTATTGCATTTGGATTTTTGGAGAGTATTTGATAAAATGTGACCATTATTATATTTGCCATACTTCTAGTAGGGGGAAAAAGTGCTGCCATACTTGAAAAATTAATTGATTATTAATTTATATAAGTGAAGATTTCCAACACCTATTTCTTTGAAATTTTGTATTTATATTTGTTGATCCTCAAACTTACAGGAAAAATTAGTGCCATACTGTTACAAATCGTTCAAAATACGAATAACATCTTACAATAAAAAAAAATTTATACACATTCGCCACCTCCCACAGGTATGGCATTATCACACTTCTATTTATAACCATTCAGGAGTTGTTGAAAAAAAAATTTAGGGTGGTACAAATCGTTCGGTGACAAAAAAAAATTGCATATTTTCGGCGGTATGGCGACCATTTGGAATCGTCCGAAAAGTATGGCATGGCGATTTTCGTAAATGGCTGCACGACGATGGTTACCTGTGCAAAAGTTAGCCTAGTACAAATGGTTGAATTGTTTTTTTTAAATCAACACATTCGCGTCGGTATGGCGGGCTGTAAGTCACACCGGAAAAGTATGGCATGACACTACCGCCTACTTCTTTTTTATGGGCTATCGGTAAATTCTAAAATTTTTGTGTTACAAATTGTTTGACTTCGCTATTTTTCCGACGAGTTCGACTAACGCCCACGCGACTATGCCGCCGGTACCAGCGTTCACACCATCGTTTTTCTTTTTGTCATTGCGTACTAAGACCCCTGTAGAACCGCCATCCTGTTACAAATGACTCGAAATTTTGTGTCAATATCTCCCGGTCTAGTAGTTTAATTGTTAAATTTTGTATTTGTTGATTGTTGTTATTATTTATATTGTTATAATATTTGTTGAAGTGTTTAATTTGTGTGTAAATGTTGTAACTTTATATTGTTAATTCAAAATGGCTCCAGTGTTAAAACATGGTCGAGGCAAGCCTTTGACTTCTCAAACTAAAGAATTAAACTTTAAATGTCGTTTCTTTTTCAGGTTAGTAAATTTTTCATTTTAGTAACATTGTTAATGTAAAAGTTATACGTATGTTAAATGTGCAAATATTAAAATAAAGTCTCATCTTTTTCAGAGGAGAAACACATATAGTTTAATTTAAAATCCCTTATATATATAAAATAAAAACTAAAAATAAAATGTTGTTTTATTTTTTTTGCTGACCATACACTACTACAAACGCAAAAATTTCTCCAAGCTAATTTACCTGTAATGACCTATTGAACCTCATAATTTGACTTGGCTAGTTTTTAGAACCTCACAAAATATAAACAGTAGATATGTTAAACTATAAGCCTCAAAATTACGTAAAATTCCTTACTCTAAAAATATTACAAGCATATATTTTACAAAAAAATTGGTTGTCTGTAAAGTCGGTTTACTGACGATAATTGAACGTGACAACGTCCGATTGTGCTTCTTTGTCGCTCGTTCCGCGCTCTCGCTCGCACTTCAAGCCTTACATGGAACGCCTCAGATGAGTCAGAGCGAGGTAACGCCGCATGAGTCATGTTTTTTCGTGCGTCAAAAATTATTGTAAAGTACTTACACAAGCACAAATAAAAAAGCAGAAGCAAATTCATGAAATTATTGATTTATCATCGATCTTGATAATTGTACAAAGTTTTAACTAAATCGGTCCTTTTAAAATGACTCAAAATCATGTCTAGGAGCCGGTGACAAACATGCAGTTGAAGCTAATATAAGCTTGTTATGAAGCAGTAAATACAAATAGGCGACTAATAACATTAAGACAGAAAAAGTTTAACATTATAACAAAAATTTAGTTATAACAAAACTAGTTTCAAACTCAAACTCAACCATTTATTTATTCAATTAGACTTCTTCTAGAAGCACTTTTGTACCTATCATCATTACATATTTTTAACATAAACCACCGATTCAGAAAACAATCTATGGAGAAGAACCGGCAAGAAACTCCATAGTTGCTCTTTTAAATCATGTTCCATATAAAGTACTTAGGATTTGTTACACGACAAAAGCAAGCAAACGTGCTGTTACAATAATTATCACCTGCTAATAGGGATGTCATGTTGGTTACCGTTACAAATTGTCATGTTTAAATGTGCTATTTTTTAACCGACATCGTCATTAGTTATTTATTTAATCATAAATTCTACGCAAAAAATGAACGCTATCTTCAAGACACGCGCAGTTTTTATAGTAGATAATTTTCCATGAAAAAACAAAACAAAAAGGACAATCTATGGAACAAAACAGAAAGATAATATTATATCATTTTTGGAATTCACCTTTCAACATTCAATTTTCTAATTAAAATCCTAACTACAAAACTTGTCATAAATTTCTTTCAGCAGAATTGTTGAATGAAACAGAACATTAGCGACAAACCCATATCCATACTAAGTAATATTATAAATGCGAAAGTAACTATGTCTGTCTGTTACTCAATCACGCCTAAACTACTGAACCAATTTTCATGAAATTTGGTATGGAGATATTTTAATACCCGAGAAAGGACATAGGCTACTTTTTAACCCGGGAAAATGACGCAATCCCGGAAATCCCACGGGAACGGGAACTATGCGGGTTTTTCTTTGACTGCGCGGGCGAAGCCGCGGGCGGAAACCTAGTAATCTATACATTTAGCTTAAAACCCTCCAGGTTTGATGATGCTTATGGGCAAAGCCGAAAATTGCAAAGAGCGACTGCAACTAGACTATAAGAAAAAGACGAAGCAAGAATTCTCTCTTATTAATTCTTAAGTAAATGGAGAAAAGTACCCACTACAATTTCGCAACATTTAATTAATATTAATAAATCTATAAAAATATTTTTCCCCACTGCGGAACCATACTTGACCATAATATAACTAAATTACCTTGCCATTTAAATTCTCATACATGTGATGTATGTCCTATTTATAATCTTTACCGTACAGGCTTGCTACACGTAACTTCCTAAACTGTGTTCCTAAACAAAAGATTTTAATATTAGCAAGAGAATGGATCATAAATTACTATAACTATACGACATTAGTATGCAATAATACTGGAAGAAGAACATGTGATTAGTTATTCGATTGAATTTTTATTTTTTAAACTAAATATTTGTATTTTTTTATGCTAGCAACACTTAAAGATCACCTGACGTTATGTGATAATCTGTGCATAGAAACAATGTTCAAATAGGTAATAGTGTTTAGGCGGGATTTAATCCTAACTTTTACTAGCGTTAGCTATAGCCATATGACATAATTTAAAGGGTTTCTCAGAGCCGATTTTAAACTTTGAAAATTTGTATAAAAAAAACTAATTGTATTCATAATATTTTTACTGTAGTAAATTAAAGTGTATTAGTGCGGATTTTATATACGGAATATTACACCGTCAAGATGTCTTCCATCATGGCGAATGCACTCTTCAAATCGAACACGCAATTTTGCCGAGACGCGCCGAAGAATGTCCGCTGATATCTAAGGCTGATATGGCTCTCACTTCTGTCGTTATTTTAGTCTTCAACTGCTCCAAATTTGTAAGAGGGGTATCAAAAACTCTTGCTTTGAGACAACCCCATAAAAAAAAGTCAGCAGGGGTTAAATCGGGAGATCTGGGTGGCCACAATATGTCTCCAGAGCGGCTTATGAATTTTCCCGGAAATAACGCATTTAGTGCGTCCATGGAGACCCTAGCAGCGTTGGCTGTGGCCCCATCTTGCTGAAACTATATATCAGACTTGTCAATATCCTCTTCTTGCAGCTGAGGTACAAAAAAGTTACCGATGGTGGCTTAAAGAGGCAGTTGACTATTGCATGTTGTCTAAGTGAGCGTCTTGGATGCTCCGTGACCGCAGCGGCGACGCGGTCGATGTGTTCAATCGATCGCAC
>CAJQZM010030099.1:0-17417 GCA_907164665.1 Colias nastes | reverse complement strand
GACCGGAGTTAAAGAATGAATTTATACATTTTAATAATTATAAAGACGTAAGCTTGGATGCTAACTCAGGGAAATCGGACCAACATTCTATTCCCGTGCGAACGGCGTATTCATCAGTTTCGTATGAAGGCAGGGCCGTAACTCTCGTAAAAACATGCATAATATTATATCTCTTCCAGTATTACAACTTTTATTTGTATCTTCTAAAAATAACTTTATTTCCAAATTGATCGAACCATTTTGCTCTAAACTTTTTACCGCTATACCCCATAACTCGCAGCAATCCTTTAAAATTATTTTGTTTTGTCTCAAAACTTCTGCAGAAGAATTCACGTTTTATCCCCGTTAGAAACACTTGCAGAGAAATTTTAAAGAACAAACTTTTAAGGAATGGGAATTATTGTTCTTTGTTGTTAAATGTAATGTTTATTTCTTTGAATTATTATATTGTTACTGCCACAATCTGCACATGAATACACTATTAACCTGAAAGTTTTGTTGTAACCCAAATAATGTAAATTTTTATATTATTGCGCAGTTACACCTGTATTTAGATACCTATAGTTTTGTTGTGTAATATTTCTTACTGTTATACTGTTTGTGGACACAAAGAAAAAAAAATTAAAGTGTGTAATTTCCGAGCACTCATGTCAGAAGTGAAACTTCTTTGTCAAGATTCAAAGATACCAAAATCATCGCCTTACTCCATAACGTCATTATATTGCCATGACGTGACCTTGAAATTTTACTCTCAACGCGCCTAAAGAAGTTTCACTTCAATATATTTTATTGAAACTAGATATACAACATTAAATAAATCGAATAATACATGTATTATAGAAATTGGAAGATAAATTTCATCTCATGTTACTCGTTACGTTAGTATTGTAGTCCTTGATAAAAGAAAGTATTTTTAAATGTTTTCGTATACAAACAAATATTTTCTTCTTTCATCGTTATGTTAGTAAATCTTAATGATATTCCTTCACAAATATATTCTAGTCATAAAAGTATATTTCGGTATTCGATATAAGTACAATTTATTTTATTAACATTCGATTCGTAGACAGACTGAATACATTTTTATATTCAGTACGTTATGGTACTGAATTCAAAATCATATATGAACAACCTATTTGTAAATCTACTTAATATGATAAAGCTGAAGAGTTTGTTTGTTTGTTTGAACGCGCTAACCTCAAGAAATACTAGTCCGATTTGAAAAATTCTTTCGGAGTTGGATAGCCCATTTATCGAGGAAGGCTATAGGGCATAGGCCTATATATATAATTATTATCATCACGCTAAGACCAACAGAAGCGGAGCAAGGCGGGTGAAACCGAGGAGCGCAGCTAGTCTTTATATAATAGTACCTACATGAATATTTTTGCCAATTTATTACGAAAGTAAATATTGGCAGCACGTATCTTTTTATTGAAATTCAATCAGCTTATAAAAAGTGTATAATATATTTTGTAACGTGAAAAACACCGTCTACTTGATTTTTGCTGAAGCAACTCGATGTGTTCCCGATTTCCAAGTGAAATTTACATTTTACGTAGATTGTATCGAGTGAAAATCACTTAAAGGTAACGCTACATTTGGCTGAAATAAAGTATATATAACTTAATATAAAATTACATAAAAAATATAAAAAAGAGCGCGTGTGCCGAGCACACGTGTCAGAAGTGAAACTTCTTTGGAAAGATTCAAAGATTCCAAAATCGTCGCCTTACTCCATGGACCATGACGTGATGGTATTGCCATGTTGCGACCTTGAACTTTTAATTTTAACTCGCATAAAGAAGTTTCACTTCAAAAACCTTCAGAGACTAGAAAATTATTTACACTTAAAAACGCATTAAGGGTTGAATAGATATTGATTTAGAGATTGTTTCTATTGCAATTAAGTTATTTTTAAAGAATGAAACTCAACCAATTAATGCAGTCTGTTATTTAGGAAACAATCCCGAGGTTAACAATTTTAAGGCATAATGAACACTTGAAAATTGATGTCTTTTACTTTTTCTAAGCTGCCTATGGTTTAAAATTAAATGCTTTTACACACTTTAAATGTGAATTATACACAGGTAATAATATTATAGGTATTGAAATTGCAAGAATGAGAGACTAAAATAAGTCGTCTTAATCTGTATAAAAGTCTTAATACCTAAATGTTAAATACTCTCCTAAAATCTAAATAACTATAGTGCACCTTGTTTTAATGTAAACAACGGAGTATTTCGTAGTTTCCGTAACTAAAACTTTATGCTCATCTAAAGTTATAATGTGGTAGCACCTTTAAACTATAATGACTTTGCAAGAGCAACTGGTACGCCATATATTATGTAGTTTATCTATCTTTTCTAAGATATTCTCCGAGCGTATCTTTTATAATAAACATGACTTGCAAATCTCTTTGCTTTATTGGTGATCGTATGAGCTGCTACTGAAAGTTTTGAGTTATGATTTTGGATAGAAATAAGAGAAAAATCTGTGTTTAGTATGTAAGACTGATTTACTTGCTTACGTATAATTTAATACACTGTACATATTTATTTGAGTTTGTTTGTTTGCTTGAACGCGCTAATCTCAAGAACCACGCGTTCGAATTGAAACATTATATAACTGTTATCTAAGCTACTAGCTGCGCTCCGCGGTTTCACCCGCGTGGCTCCGCTTCTGTTGGTCTTAGCGTGATGATAATTATATAGCCTAACGCATTCCTCGATAAATGGGCTATCAAACACCGAAAGAATTTTTCAAATCGGACGGAATTCAGTAGTTCTTGAGATTAGCGCGTTCAAACAAACAAACTCTTCAGCTTTATAATATTAAGTATAGATTTATCGTGGAGCGGAGCAATACGGGGACACAGGTAGTAAATAAAATTAATATAGCTAAAATAAAAGATAGAATTGTATGAAATATACCCGTTATTTAATACATTTTTTTCTCACCGTGTAGGCAGAGATAATTTCAAGTAAATTAGCCGGGAGTCTTAGCGTCCGCGTCGGTTGCTCACTTGACCTGATTGGTCACGGAATGCCGCATCCACGAGTTTTCTGTGGCCTATGTTATTACATGAAGCGATTTAAGTGTTTTTGAGATAAAAATATAAAATGTTTTTAATAAATGAAGATATTCTATGTTTTTTTAGATGGTGATGATATTATTTGTTAGATTTAGGTATATTATGAATTCGTTTGTGTTTCAAGTTATTGCGCGTTTGCCTTTGTAATAATTGTGTTTTGTTTTTGCTTTACTTGTACTTTTATAAAACAAATAGAATATTTAAACAATGTACTTATCTAATCTGAAGTTTTTTCTTAAATATTTTAACTGCAGCAAATCATAACCTTTAATTGATATCATGATTACTATCTGCATGCTATTAACAATGACTTTGAACAAAGCTTTTCAATTATTGTGGAAGCAGAAAATCGTAACATATAAATATAATATTACATATGCAGTTTACTTATATTATAAATGCGTTTGTTTAAACAGCTATGACGTCACAATATGGCGCTCAATCGATCCTATTCTTATTTTAACCTGGCTCTATTATCTTACATACAAACTGACATTTTAAATTAGCAGGATTATCCTCTTACTTGAGCCATAAGCAGCCTCCAGCGCGTCTATTGTATCATTTAATCTAATTGCATTGTCTCGAGTGCGTTTCTAGGTGATGATGATTAAGGACCCCAGGGGCTATTGCGTATGCTAATTTCGTCGTTACTACCTTGTGTTTAAGGGAGAGGTTTGCATGCAATTTCTTTTACATTTTAGGCTAATTAATGTTGTAATGAATATAAGTCTGTGTACTTGTATTCGACCAGAGATGTCGCTGTATATGTTTTATGCTAATTTCGTCGTTATAGCATTGTATTTAAGGGAGAAGATTGCATGCAATTTTATTTTAAATTTTAGGCTTATTATGGTGGTAGTATTTGTTAAAGGTTTGTTCTTGTTCATTTCTGACAAGAGTAGGTACGTATATAATGTTTGAATCGTAGTTATTTTTACGAGTTAAAAGATTTGTAAGCTTTGCATTTTTTAATACGTAAAAAGTTTTTTTCTTCACTGTGTGTAATCATATAAAATAAAATGAGAACGATAACATATTAAAATAGAATTTCAGTTGTTTCAAACATAATTAATCACAGTATATAATACGAGGCAAAAGTTTCAATAGAATTTGGGACAAATCTGAGTAAAAAGTTAGCTTCGTGTATAAAACTTTATCCACGCATTCGCCGTTCATATTATTCGGGATTATTATAATATTCCAGTTGGTAATACTATGAAATTGGAAACCTTATAAGTATGAGTTCTGATTGAATTAATGTATTTAATCATATTATTATAATATACTTACGCGGATTACTATACTTTACACGGAAAGCCTTTGCCTCAATTATGCGTAAAAATTAGATATTCATTTAATGAAAATTCCATTATGAAAGTTTAGCTTCATTTAGTCACAATAAACGAATGACACTTAAACACTTGAGAAAATTTTTAAAGAAATGAAAATATTGCATCACATTCGAAGCGGCGTCTTTCGCCATACCGGGGCGACATGTAGCGTATAAATTGGCCACCCATAATGCCACCTGAACAATCGAATTTCTTCTACTCTTTCAGTTTTATTACATGAGGAATACCAAAATTCTTTTAAACATGCCATTTGTAAATCATTTTAATGCTATAAAAACTGGATATAAAATTGTGAACACTTTTAGCCAAAGGAAAAGTTAAATACAATCAATAATTGATACGATACCTACTCTTCTAAATTACTTATAGGTTCATAATTTTCATTTACTATTTAAAATTTTCCGAAACAAAAATCGATTACCACAGTAATTAAAATCACGCAAGTGACTTCATAATTACTTACCAAATTTGACAGAACCATCATGCCCACATTATCAAAGAACATAATTATAAAACTCGTCTCCGAAATTAATTATTGTGACTAAAATTTGACATTTTCACTGAAATCATATTTCATGAGACGCACTCTATTGTGGACTTAATTACTTTAGATGTAGGGACGAAATTTGATTGAAATATGTGCATTAAAGTTAATGCTAGACGGAGGTAAAGTGGACACGGAAGCTATTAAATTGACAACACCTCTGAGAATATATACGTAGTTAGGGTTTTCGTGTATGATCAATTTTAATTTTAAATGGTAACTCATGCCGATATTCGTTCCTTTCAGTAAGGAACAGATGAAAAATATGAGTAGGTAGATTATTTGTGATAGTAAAATTAGTGTTTACTATCTTATTATGACCGCCTCCTTGGTACAGTGGTTGACGCGTGAGCGTAGCACCGGGGGTCCTAGGTTCGATTCCCGGTGGAGACGAAGAAAAATAAATGTCTTGGTCTGGCAGGAAACAGAAGTCTGATCACCTATCCCTAAAAGAAAATCGATCAGTGAAACAGATGTATAATGCATCTGCCCCTTACCCCACTAGGGGACATGGGACTTCACTATCTTATTATGATTAGGTAGATATTCGATTGTTAATTAATATTATTTTCTTTATACTTTGCACCTTATTATTGGCAAATGTGAAGAGGTTGCATTGCATTTTTGGAGCGTCAAAGTTTTTATCATCATGAAATAATAAGTTATGGCTTTCCGCTGCATGAAAATTCGTGCAGTGATTTGAAACAATTAGTTGAGTGTATCGTGAACAGACAGTTAGACAATACTGTTTTATAATATGTAGTGATATACAAACTTAATTCTAAATAAAGTTAATTAAAATAAAACTAGTCTTATAACTACACTCTAATAATAGATTCCAATTACGTCAGGACACGTTCAAAATACAACTACAAAATATAAAGGAAATTAATAATTGCTCTCGCAAACTATACAAGAACTGTCAGTAACTTCACTGTACATATAACGTGACAAAGAACGATTTAATTTAGTTCTGTTAATTAAAGCTTAGACTGGACCGTTTGAGCTTCAGATAATGTGTATCTAGAATGGACAAGATGAACTTAGAAAAGTATTTATGGGAGCTGTTTAATTTATTTTATTCTTATAGAATTTTCGTATAAAATTTTCTTATAATTTTCTTATAAAATTCCTGCTATTGTTATAGAATTCTCTTTAATCGATATAAATAGAAGGTTGTTGATATAGTATATTAAAGTATATAGTAGTATATTAAATCGTATTTTTATCGATTAAAACGTCTTTCTGCAGTGTTGTTTATTAACGGTCATAACGTCGTCCCTTTGATGATGTCAATCGAAGTATGGCTCATAAACTATCTACATCACTTTTTCTTAATTGGAGACGTGTTTCTTTCAATAATAAATTACCAACAAACTCATTTAAACATTACAACAATATTACAATAAATCTTAATAATTTACCAGTCGAACTTCACTATATTTAGAATTCAGTTTTATATCTCTACATAATATAAAACAGTCTGTCTAATGTCTATGCCTGTCTGTTCGCGATAAACTAAATATCAATCTTCACGTCTCTAGGCATTTTAAGTTTGAACAATAGAAAAGATTTATCCATAAAACTGCACAGTACACTGTACAATACGATGACGTAGCAAGTCTGTACGCACCCTAGCGTTCCCTACAATACACTTCAAATGACTGGGTTGTAATTAAAAATTGTAGCCCTTGCTCATAATATGCATTAGCAATGTTAATTACAAGGCGAGACGCAACAAGAGGGACTATATACATACTTGTGATAATAATGGTGGAGATTAATTTTTTACCAGCATGTTTGGTTAGTCTCTAGATTTGGTCAAGTTATTAGAAGATAATAATGAGCGAATCGTAAATATTTTGATGTGTTTGTGTTGTAATAATCGATATCTTGGTAATACAATACGACCTTTTCATATTATGATAGTAAACTAATAAACATTATATTATAAAAACTAACTGTTTGTTGCCATTATGATGACATTATCATCAAGTAATTTGTTTCTTTGAATTGACCGTTTATTTTTTTTAACTGGAGATCATTGTCAATATTTTATAGTAAATCGATAATGCAAACAAAACAATGCTTTTTCAGTTTCAAATATAAAACGAAAATTTGATAGGAATGCGTTTTTTGTAATCAAAAGTTTTGTCTGTTGAAAAAAGTCACATTTTTATACAAGAGCTATGACAGTGTTATCATGAGAAATAGATTAACGATTGTATATTTAAAATAATTAAAATAATACCACTTCATTAAAATAACTTTCTAGCGTAAATAGCAACAATGTAGACTGGTGTATAGTTTATAAATTAAATTCCAAATTCAAATTGTTTTGGGAGTTGGCAATTGTTTTAAAATAGTCTGAAAATTAGTTTTTCCTTGTGGCAACAGGAACGTAGGTTAACCGTTACAATGTTAACGCGTTTTTAACTGTCTTAGTGGTTTAACCGTCCTTTTAGTGTAAATGGCAACGTAGTATGGAAATTTCTAGACGTAAGAGAATTTAAAATATTTCGTGGTATTTAAATATGTTTCCATAATGATCCTAGAATTTTCAGTTATTCTGTAAATATATTTCCATAATGATTCTAAAAATGTTATTCCTTCAGTATAATATTTTTCTATAGTGTAGTTGCAATTAGAGAAATATGACTGTGATGAAACCTTTCTGAAAGGTTTTGGATGATGATATAGGTTTAAATTCGAAAAGATAAACTTAAATGTTCAATATTTCATTTGTCTATTTCTATTATATTCTTAGGTATTTCCTGTGATGCCTACACTATAATATCGTAGCTGCTTGGTAAATCTATATTTACGAGGATGTGTCAGAGTGTATCTGCATACCAAATTCCTTCTAAATATAAAAGGACGAAACTAAATAATGCAATATAAAATAATCTATACTAATATAATATTATAAAGCTGAAAAGTTTGTTTGTTTGTTTGAACGCGCTCATCTCAGGAACTACTGGTCCGATTTGAAAAATTATTTTGGTGTTAGATAGCCCATTTATCGAGGATTATAGGTTATATTTATCATCACCCTAAGACCAACAGGAGCGCAGCAATGCGGATGAAACTGCGGGGCACAGCAAATTATTAGTAGGTATAATCTGTGTTTGAAAGTTGTTTAAAAAAAGATACAATAATATTTTACTCTTGAAGTTTTGAAATTTTACGCTTTTATTTTAAATTTCTCATATATTTTATTTACAAAACCACAGACACACTCCACACGACTAACTAACGCTGAATGCACAGTTCATAAAACACGAAGAATTGAAAGTTCCCAAGAATTTTGAATGCAAACTTTGTCATGACATACGTCGCATACTGATTAACGAAACAAATTTCTAGTATTTGTCTTTTTGGGATTAATTTAAAAGTTCTCGTGTGTGTTAATAGTAAAAGTAATTAGTTTTTATTTTCATTTGAGATTTAGGTACCTTTATTTCGAGAGATTAGTGTTCTATACCTTTGAACAAAGGTGTTCTTTTGTTTTTTAAGTGAATTAAAGTGTTCATTGTTGTAAGTTAAAGCCTATCAATTAGGCGGGTGTACACAGAGCGAGCAGCCTCGCGAAGCAATTGCTGCGCGAAGCAGCTCGGTCAGTGTGGACATGGCTTGGCCTACGAAAGCGCACATTCCGCAATTTGTTCGACCGAGCCACTTTTTATACCATACGAAGCTTTAGAAAGGTTGTCACCATGTTTATTACTTTGCACTTTATCTATATATTTTAATTATAAACTATCTAGGTACTGCAATATAACAGTCTATACAATATCTACAACCTCAAATATTGATTAAATAACTCCGAAAATTCTATGCTTTTACTAGTTTTTATCAAGATTCACAAGCTTTATTTATAAAGACCTAAATCTCGATACAGCTTACGCTTTCTAACAAATGGCTTAACATTGCTTTTACCTGACATTGCTTGTCATCTAAATCCTTTTCATTAGCAGGTGCGTTTCTGACATTCAGGATTGGAGGCAGGGAGCGTTTAAGATTTATTTAGAGATGCCTGAAAATGGTAATATGGTATTGTAAAAGAAGTTTGATTAAATGTGTTTTATATGCGTGTAAATTAGGAAAGTTATAAGATCTTGTATCGGTCATATAGGTAGTTGATAAAGTTCTACTTCTAGCTTTCCACCCGCGGCATCGCCCGCGCAGTCAAAGAAAAACCCGCATAGTTCCCGTTCCCGTGGGATTTCCGGGATAAAACCTATCCTGTGTCCCGGGGTAAAAAGTAGCCTATGTCCTTTCTCGGGTATCAAAATATCTCTATACCAAATTTCATGCAAATTGGTTCAGTAGTTAAGGCGTGATTGAGTAACAGACAGACAGACAGAGTTACTTTCGCATTTATAATATTAGTATGGATATATTATATCTTTGCTTCAGTGTGTGTTGCATACACATTAATATTAAAATTAAAGGTTTTAATAGGAGTATGTGTCTGTTTTTGTTCTTGAAATTTTTAAGGCGGTTACGGTAAGGTAAGTTTTTATCTGGGTACTGATTAATTTTAAATTACATGTGATAGAATAGTTAATTACCGTTACGTATGAAACAATTAGGATTTTTACATGTTTTCATAATAATGATAATCATCATCATCATCAGCCTTTTGTTGTCCACTGCTCGACGTAGGCCTCTCCCAATGCAGGCCCAGCGGATAATAATGATAATACATAACACAAATCTCATTACAACGAGACATTTTAATAAAAATTCAACCCGCTAAAATTCATCACATGAAAAACTTCGATAAAATTATATCTTGTAGCGAGCAATATTAAAACGATAATAAATTATTCATATCAAAATTCTTGCCTCCTACGCATTTCGTACGTGACAAAATATTGCGAACAGATTTAATTAAGCCCTTTCCTACGCATTAGGTCTTTGGCAAATAATATAGAGTTTAAATTGATGAGTTGAGTGTTTAGCAAATGTATCTTGGGGTATAGGATAAATGCTTTTTAAATCTATTTCAGTGGTCAATTTTGAAAGAAAGAAAATACATTTATTTCAAGGACATAATCAACAAAGTCTTAAAACATAATAAACAAAACAATAAAAAAAAGTAAATTTAAAGAGACTGAAAAAATAAATGAAACAAAATTTGCACGGTAAAGTGTCCTCGAAAAAGGGTGGCCAACTCAGCTAAATACTGTACGTCAGAAATGCACGCACACTGCACAGCGCTCTTAAGGGATGGTAGGTAATCAGCTTTTTCAACTACACCAGATAAATACATTTTTATTTACTACACCAGGAATCGAATCCCAGGTCCCCTCGATTGTACGCTCACTTGTTTATGTGTAAAAAGAATTTAGGAGTCATGTGATTTTACACCACCAACTAACAATCCCAAAATTTGACAACCCAACTTATTATTATTCGATAACGCACTGATAAAGTAGATATTTCACATTTTAGGATATTACTAAAATATATTTTTTTATCATAGTATAAAGAAAAGCAGCTGGTTTTACAAAAAAAAAAAAACTACTACGATAATAAATGAAATTCGCACTGCAATTCCATGCACTTTATTTCTCCGTATATCCGTAAATGTATAAGAAATAAACATTATTGATCGTAAACTATAAGAAAGTGTGTGCTTTTAAATTTAAACGTACATCGAAGAAAATATAACTCCTCCTTAAGTAGAGAGAAATAAAACTGAAACTTAACACGTACGAAGCACTCAAGATTTATATTTCTAATTAGTTGCTGTTGTTTTTTTCAACGAGAAATGAAAAATTATAGCAATAATAATTAAAATCAAAGAAATAAGTTCTATAATAGCTTACTGTCTCACGAAATTGAGGTAAGTAATTATTAAAATAAGAATCGGACCTAACACCTTTAAAACCTTCATCAATAGCTTTTCTAAAAAAAGGCAAGTTAGTTATAATCATTTGGTACTAATAAAATGTAAAGCTGGAGAGTCTGTTTATTTTAATGCTCTAATCGCAGGAACTACTGGACAGATTTGAAATATTCTTTAATCGTTGTATATGCTCGTGATCCATGATTTCTTGAAAGTCCTACTAATATTATAAATGCGAAAGTTTGTGAGGATGTGTGTGTGTGTGTTTGTTACTCTTTCACGCAAATACTACTGAACCGATTACAATGAAATTTAGCACACATATAGAGGGTAACTTGGATTAACACATAGGATAGGTTTCATCCCGGAAATCTCACGGGAACGGGAACTATGCGGGTTTTTCTTTCAAAACGCGGGCGAAGCCGCGGGCGGAAAGCTAGTATTGTATAACTATAAGCCATATTATACCTAATCAAATAAAAAAAATCTCACAAAAAATATCATTAATCAAATAATTATTCTTAGTAAAAGATAGCAAGATAAATACTCAATTCTTTCAGTACTAAGCAAAAATCTTTGTATCGAGCTTATATTGTAGTTGATTAACAGACGGATTGAAAGAAGTCGTGATAGGAACATTGAATTTTGCGCTATAAACGAAATGAATTGAATTAAGAGAAGAAAGTGTGGTGTTAGTTATAGCGAATTATTTAATAAAAATTAAACTTATTTTTTTCATATTTTATAGTATAAAGTAAAGTTACGACGGTTAATATACAATACGATAAAATGAATTACACTGAAATATATACTTACACAATTATTCAAATAATATGCTGAACGCTTACTTTCCTAAGTCTGGTTTCATTTTAAGTAACTTTATTGAATTTTTTTATCATTTTCCACTACTTTTTTATAGGCTTATTTTTGAGATTTCTGAACGTATTATAATAGAGTATCAATTATTAATGTAAGACAAGTTTCGTTACGACGTTTATAAAGTCGCAGCCTACACGTACAATTACAGGTTGTATGTATTACCTACATATTATATAAATTCGCTTACAAAAAACTGACGTTTTTTCGAGCCATTTCTTTACTGACTGATAGAATCACTGATAGTCCATTTAACACATTATGACGTACCTACATATTCACTCATTAACTGATAGATAAGTTAATATAAGATACAGAAGTTACGAAAACATATAAAAAACGAATAACCCGCTAATAAAGGGAACTTTCGAGAATAAAACGAGAATGACTCAATAAGTCGGCTCGTTTGCATAACGATTTTGATTTTTTTCAATAAGAATAAACGATATTAAGACTTCTGTAGGACGGATGCTGAATTGGAATTTCGTTCTATCATTCGTTTTTATTAATAAAATGTTAATTGGGTCTAAATTATGCCATTTTGGAATTCATTTGTTTAGAGAATCTGATATTTTGCGTTAAAGATTTAAAGATAAAAATCAAAATTGTTTAAACATTCCTATTACATATTTAACTGGTTCTAAAATGTTTGTTGATCTGTTCTGAGATTACTTAATTTTGTTTAATCGGAAAGCTGCTTCAACAGAAAAAGCTCGCATTTATTATCTTTACACATAGCTGGTTATCGCTAGCAGACATTAATCAGTTAATAAAATATGTTTAGTTCATAGTTTTCTATGAAATCTTGCACATACGCTTATACAACTCACAGCATACACACAAATACAAACATATAAACATTCCCTAAATTATAAATTTAGATGACACATTAAAGTTAAACGCCTCTACGTCGAAATTACAAACAAAATTAACCTATATTTGACGTAAGCGATCATAAAATCCAAGCGTTACATTGTAACACGAACATTTACAATAGGGTGACCACAAACGGCATTAAACTACGGATATTAATTAGCCAAATCGGGACATATCATAGCGCTTTGCGAGTTTAGTTGCTATTGTGGTGAATACGGGGAGTTAAAATTTGGTTTGTGGCCAAATCATATTTGGGACTAATCCGTGTTAACTGTGAACGCGTGGTTACACTGTCTGAATGGTTTGTGAACGATTTGTATGACGGAGAGTGCAGTGTTAGGAATAGTTATTGGTTTCTCATCACTAAATAACTGCACCCCGCAGCTTCAACAACGTCGTAGTTATTGTTTAGCCTTGCTCCATTATCCATAAATGAAATCTTACACTGAATTATTTTTTACCTATCCATATAATTATGAACTAACTACGACACCTGCAATTTCTTATTTATTTACCTCAATGTAGCTATACAAAAATACTGTTCAATTATTTCATTAAAAAAATACTTTAAGTCCACCCTAAAAATAACGAAACCGCCTATTCAATCGCACAAACAAAATTCTAAATTCCAAACAGTTAAATCCGTTCGTCCATAACAAAAAGAATTGATATCCGGAACCGCTCCGGATAGCTGAAAATAATTAAGTGTCCGGAAGGCATCAGTCACGCGACGGCGACCCGATGACCGACGGGCTTGAATTGTGAACATCCTGTATATTTGGTATCGTAAAAATACGTTTATAGCAATATTATAGATTCAAATATATTTAAGAAGAATAAGATGTGTTTGCTTTGTTAAATAAGTCACAATTAAAATGGCCCTAAGGAATCCATTAAAAATAATGTTTTCAAAAATAGAGGCACTACTACATTTATTAAATCACAATTAAATTTTATACCGCCAGATGTATTGCATATAAATTAATTTGTTAAAAGAGTACATAACAAATAACTTAAACAACATTAGTAGGTATGTGAAACAAGTAAACAAACCTATAAAAATTAAAAATTGGCATAAAAATTAAAAATTTAATTTTTATGCCTTTACTAAACATGTATAATTTCCCTATTTACCCATCGTATATCATATTCATCTTACCACACAGTACAATATTAAAGGCATCAAAAGGAAACGCCAGAGCTATCACTAATCTCCACATACACGACATAGTAGCAAATAATTAAGTGTCCGGAAGACATCAGTCACGTGAAACTGGATCCGATAAGCTGACGGCTAATTCACTGAACAGTGACATGCTTGAACTGTGAACACCATGTATAACCTATAGTACCTAAGTAGCCGGGTACATACGTTTTTTACGAATCTCAAAATATATTTATACAAACGCATATCAAATTAAATTTGTGATCTGTAATATATCGATATTTTCTCGAAATAAATCTATAATTTTAAAGAGGAAAGATTTAATCGTTTGTATCGAATAATTTAAAAAACTACGGGACCGATTATAAAAAAAAAAGACGGGTTGCACTCCGGGAGTGCCGGCAGAAGTGAAAACTTGATTACATGTTTGATATTTTGGAATGGTATCCGTCTTACGCATGGAATATAAGGGCTAAAAAAAAAAAAAAAATCCGTCTTACGCTTTTTCGATCAGTAGGCCTAGTGTGAGTTTGATCGAGTACGAAACGTTACTATCGCGTCTGCGTCACAGCCGAATTAGTATGGGAAATCGAACAGCGCCCCTAGCGGACGTATGGGGAAGCTTTGATTCCCCATACAAATTTCGCTGTGACGCAGACGCGATAGTAACGTTTCGTACTCGATAAAAACTCACACTAGGCCTACTGGCCACGTGTCCTGACGCGAGTTTAAGATTTTATACCCAACGCCGCTAAAGAAGTTTTCACTTCAAAAAAAATTTACATGAAGAAAGCTCTTTAATTTATTATATTATCTTCAATTTATTATTTATTGTCATTCCGAGTAAAGCTAGGGAGAGCAGCTAGTTTTTAATAAATATTATGTGCTACGTTTTTCCTTGTTTCTCTTTTATTCTTAGGGAACTTATTCCTTTAGACTAGACTAGTCAATAATATTCCAATAACCACTTAGTTTAGCTATAGCCTAGCCACTACATTTAAAACATAAAATTTCTATAGCACATATAAATCCAAACCATTTGCAAACAGACAATGCCAATAACCATTTCTATCGAATAAAGCAAACTGCCGAAATCGCATAGAACGACACAACTAGTTAAACTTTTGCACCATACAACGTGACAAGAATTCTAACGAAGTGTTGGGAACGTGTAACACCCCAAAACCACTCTTATGCCTCAGACATAATGTACATTTTTCAATAGCAATTTCATGTTTAGGAAGACACAGCCTTCAATTAAATGTATACTCGTTGATTACGCGTTAAGGTTTAATATTCAATGAGAGGATAATTTGTTTTGATTCAATTATGGGAATTAGATTGTGGACGGTTATGATTTTGTTGAATAGTTTTTGCGATTGAGATAATACTTATTATAGATATTCTATTTCACGAAGTCCGTTTGGCTTTGGTTGTAGTAGTGACATGTACGGATAAGGGCTCTTGTGTGTGTAAACGTAGGGAGCGTAAGCAAAAAAGATCTTAGGTATTTTAAATTTGAAATAAATTTTACTTAATATATTTATGTTTGACCTATATGTATGTTTGACCGCGATTATCTCTCGTTTGGCTGAACCGATTTTGATGCTGTTTCAGAAAAAGTATTTTTTATACTTAGAAGGTTTAACTACAAAGAGGGGGTTCTCATACCTATTGAAGCCGATGAATTTTTTAGAAATAGTTTTATTTAGGTTCTTAGGTACTACTACATATTAGAAACATACAAATATATAATTAGTTTTTATTCACTATCAGATGAATATTCAACTTGCGATTCAGTATCGTCGGAATCACTGGACATTTTTTATGGAGTCAAAGTCCAGGTCGAAGTATTTTAAATATTCTTTTTCGATTTTCTCAACATGAGTACAAGTATTTTTCTACATTTCGCTGCTGACATGATCCAAGCCTTCATTAATGAATCTTTCGGTGTTGGTTGTTAGTTGCCATGCTGACGCTACTTCACGAAAAAAATTGGTACAGGACTATAAACACAAGTTACTCGGACGGCGTCGCGACCGTGACTGATGGCTGGTTCACACTTTGATTAGTGCGAGTGCAGGTGATTAGTGCAGGTGTTTAGTAACTACGTGTGGACAGCGACTGTTTAGTGCAAGTGTTTAGTAGGCTGTGTAGTAAAGTGAATAGAAGCGTGTTCTATTTTTTTGCGAGTGGACTGCGAGTAGCCACGTCCCGCGCGCCCTCCCTTCCCCCTCACTCGCAGTGTGCCTGCCTAAACACGTCTGGACACAAGTGTTTAGTGTTTAGTGTTTAGCGTAGTGTGTAGCGTCGCGAATTGCACCATTGACCTGCACTCCCACTAATCACCTGCACTCGCAGTTGAATTGGACACTACTCGCACTACACACCTGCACTCGCACTAATCACCTGCACTCACACTAATCAAAGTGTGAACCAGCCTTAACCGCTCCTGGTATCACGCACACTAACACAATGTGCATGTTCACGCCTGACAACATCCATAGTCAAACGGACTTCGTGAAATAGAATATCTATAGCATACCTGATAAATTCAAAGTAATAAAAAACTATTGGTAGTTTATGGTCAACCAATAAAAACGCGTCCTGGCTTTTTTTTCTTTGCCACAATCTATACTGTGCCCACGACGGATTGTTAGTAATTTAATACATAACATTATATATTATAATATAGTGTTAGTTGTTTTGTTTCATATAATGTGACAAATTTTAAAGGTGTTATGTAGTTTATTTATATTGTGCAATTAGATACTGCTTTCACGTCGGAATGTCTAGTCAAATTTTGATGAATTTTGCGTAGTAATAATTACGTATTAAAGACGTTGTTTACTTTCTGTTACGAAATAGATTAAATATAAAATCATAAAGTATATGGGAAAATGAATGGCTTTGTGTTGTACGGTATAGCATGGAAAAAAATAAAAAATATTGAGGATCAAAATCTTTTTCTTCCTTTTATTAAGACGAATTAAATATTTTATCTGAATGTATCATACAAAATGGATGCTAAATCTGAAACAAAACCATTATAACATGATCCCTAATCTAAAGTAACTCCTATACCCACCCAGGTCATCTTAAACTGGTTACATATTTTGTTCTCAACCTCGGGTCACAAAAACGCTTAACAATAAATCGAGCTCTTTCAATTTCCGATTCATTTTACGGAATGTTTGCAACATCATAAAACCCACAATCAACTAAAAGCGTGAACACCGACCTCTTTAGGGGTTGTCGCTTCATTAATATAATTGATTCTTGGCATGCTTGGCCTACATTGAGCATGATTCTTTGATGATACAAAATGATGTGTTTTTGAACTTCTTTAAGCGCGTTGAGAGTAAAATTTCAAACTCCCGTCATGGCAATTTATTGGTACCATTACGTCGTTTAGGCGACGACTGTGGTAAATTTGAATCTTGCCAAAGAAGTTTCACTTCTGATTCGGCTCTTTTTTACTATAAAATTGCCTGTATTTTAAAGCTGCCTAGAATACGCTTTTGATTTGAAGCTTTATAATACGGTTTCATCTAGATATCTTCTGTTTATTATCTCAGTTAAAATGAAAAATAATGTATGCGTAAGTGTAAAATATAATCATAACCTGCTTTCAATAGTACCTGATACAAATA
>CAJQZM010030096.1:0-55976 GCA_907164665.1 Colias nastes | reverse complement strand
TCTATTTTTCATATGTACCACGGGCGAAGCCGGGGCGGACCGCTAGTATCTATATATACTTGTGTTGCTAAGCGCAAAACTTGAAAACTGCTGAACCGATTTCATTAATTCTTTTCTAATAATATTCCTTGAAGTTGATAGGATGTTTCTTATGGAGAAAAAACATGTACCACGGGCGAAGTCGAGGCGGACCGCTAGTTATAATTAGATAGTGTGAAATAACGACTGTGGGGAAATGGAAAATCTTAATAATTATCTTAAAATTGATGGAATTATTTCTTTATTATAAATAGAGTATGCCTGCAACTTCCTTTTCGAAGTCACAAACCATGCTTAATTTATAACGAAATAGTAAAATGTCAATTTTAATAGTAATTGTTACTTCAACACTTGAAAACTGACCTTATAGAGGGCGGGCTAATAATATGTTCTTTTGGTCACTAGCTACAGGCTGTTGTGTAAATAAAAAAGAATAAATAGGCAAAAATAATATTATTAAAAGCAATAAGTCATGAAAAACTTAAGTGTAAGTCCATGGTACCTATAATATCTGCTCCGCCCAATATATTTGGTCACTTACATTATTACAAAGTGTATTTAATTATACATAGTTATGCTATACATTATAAAATATATAATTCATTACAATTTTAAACAAAAATATGATCAAAATGTAATGAAAAAAACAAAACATTACACCGTTCTCCATATTTCGTCACTTATACAGGGTGTTATAAAAATCTGAACAATTAATTAAATAAAACAATTGCCAATATTCAGCATAATATATACTAAACTAGCTGTGCCTTGCGGTTTCACCCGCATTGCTCCGCTCCTGTTGGTCTTAGCGTGATGATATATAGCCTATAGCCTTCCTCGATAAATGGGCTATCTAACACCGAAAGAACTTTTCAAATCAGACCAGTAGTTCCTGAGATTAGCGCGTTCAAACAAACAAACAAATTCTTCAGCTTTATAATATTAGTATAGATATAGGATGTTGTACAATTATACAAATACAGTTTATTATACAAATGCAGTTTATTCCCGGTAATTCAGTAAACAGTGTGCTTATTTACTGTATACCAATATACAGGGTGTTATATAAACACCGTGAAAGACAATGTAGCAAGGTGGCACAATATTCAATACTAGCTTTCCGACCGCGGCTTCACCTGCTTTGCCTTAAATCTAATAAATTATATACTAGAACCTTCCCCGAGGACCACACTAGCTTCAAAAAAAACCGCATCAAAATCGGTTGCGTAGTTTTAAAGATACATACATAGGGACAGAGAAAGCGACTTTGTTTTATACGATGTAGTAAGATTCAGTATATACAGGGGGTACTAACGAAACATCACCCCGCCCCCTATATTTAGTGTATACCAATATACAGGGTGTTATATAAACATTCGAAGACAATGTGCCAAGGTCGCACAATCACCAGCTCAGTTCCCACAGCGATTTGTCCAGCGCGTCTGCAACTGCGAGCGATGGACGCGTCTTGATACTTTACTTTTTATAGTGTGATTATTTGTGATGAAATATGTGGAATTTTGGAATTTTTTATTGAAGTGAAACTTATTTATCGGGGTTGGAAAAAATTTTGGGGTAACATTTTTTCGTTACGCGTGACATTTTTCCGTTACGCGCCATCTTTTTCTTATCCCTACCACGCGTGATTCGACGTATTTCTGTAATGTTGCATATAGTAAATTATTTTTTGAAAAATAAGGTCATAAAGAAGTTTCACTTCTTACGTGTGTACATTAGTACACGCACACATTTTTTTGCTCTAAATTCTGTGTTTTTAATTAAAAATATGTGATCGTGCATAAAAAATATTAGTGTCATATTATACACATTTCTTAGTTATGTAATTGTCAGTGCACTTAGATTAAAATAATTATATATAAACTGTAAAAAATCTAAAGGTATTCTACTTTATATATTTTTTTCTCATTAAAATCAAAATTATAATTTTATAGTAGTTATGCCACGACTTCGCTCAAATTAAGAATATTTTAGCAGATGTTACTTGTTATTATGTAGCCTATACTTATAAATTACTGCAATTCGTTCCTGAGATAAGCGCATTCTACCAAATAATAGCTTTATAAAATTTGTAAGTACGATATAATATGAGAATTTATGCGTAAGTTTTTCAAGTATCAAAACGGTTCACACACTCACAATATTGCTACGATTAAGTTACGTCAATGTGGCCGCAACAAGATTCTCAGATATACTTCATAATATTTATTAACCTTTCCCATCGCGGTACTTGTGCGAAATTAGGCCATTTTTATGTTTAACCGACTGCGGAGAAGAGGGTATTGATTGTCGAGTATCATTGTAAATGTCCTATCCTATCCTATCATATCCTACTAATCCTACTAATATTATAAATGCGAAAGTTTGTGAGGATGGATGTATGTGTATTTGTATGTATGTTTGTTACTCTTTCACGTAAATAATACTGAACCGATTATAATGAAATTTAGCACACATATAGAGGGTAACATGGATTAACATATACGATAGATTTTATCCCGTAAATCCAACGGGAACGGGGAGTATGCGGGTTTTTCTTTGAAAACGCGGGCGAAGCTGCAGGCGGAAATCTAGTATAAAGTAATAATAATAGTATTGAAACTGTATTAATTTATGTATGTTATGGTATTTTGTAGAAATTATTGTAAAAGGACGTATGTATGTTGTAAAGGCTCTGAAATCTGAATCTGTTTAAGATTTATTCTTATACAATATTTTTTAAAGATTTTCAATAAAATTTGTATTAATAGTTCCTATAAGACATGATGACCGCCTCCTTGGTACAGTGGTTGACGCGTGAGCGTAGTACCGAGGGGTCCAGGGTTCGATTCCCAGTGGAGACGAAGAAAAAAAAATGTCTCGGTCTGGTAGGACACGGAAGGCTGATCACCTACTTGTCCCTAAAAGAAAATCGATCAGTGAAACAGATGTATAATGCATCTGCCCCTTACCCCACAAGGGGACATGGGACTTCACTTTTTTATAAGACATGATAACCTTTAAGTCATATTTACATTATTTTTGTTTAACTTTGAAGCAATTATACACTTCATAAAATTAAGTAAGTAGGAACATAATCATAATTCAAATAATTAATATATTGAATCTCGAAAAAAAAACACAACACTTATTTTTGAAGCATTTTTAATAATAGTATTACAACAGATTACTAAATAGTAAATATGTAGTTACATCTGCTATTAGATAGAAATTATATCTTAAGCCATAATCCACCACGCTGGCCAAGTGCGTGTTGGCAGATGTCACATGTCGTTGAACTTTTGATTCTTTGATACGCCGCCGGTTTCGTCATAATAATTTGAAATGTGAATCTTCTAAAAGTAAAAATGTGAATAATTTTCTGATTTTTTTAGTATTTTCGATCTTAAAACTTACCTATAATAAAAAAAATTATAAAAATATCTTCTTTTAATTACAACACTAGCAGTCCGAACAATAATAAAAAAAAAAACTACTGCGCAATTTTCATGAAAATGCATAGCGATCGAAATTTAAATATAGGCTTATTTGTACATGAAATAAAATATTTCTAATAAAAGACAAAATTGTAACAGTTAAAATGAGAATATTCTGCAAACTTTTTCATTTCAATTTTAACATAAAACCTATAGGTACTCTATACTTTTGACGGTCATCCGTATTACGAAAGGAAATTTAAGACTACAATCTCCTTTTATAATAACCATTTTATATTATAAGTAGTAGTTGACCTTTTAGAATCATCGAAAAAATGTATATTCCAACACATTTACATCCAATTTCTCCATTTAAACTACAAATTTAGTGTACAAAGTACTTACATGCGACAAATTAATATTTTTTATCGGATATAAAGCGAGATTTGCTCGCTGACTATGCTCGCTGTTATAAAATTTTCAAACTACATAGGTAAAAATTATTAATAAGTTATGTTTATAATTAATTAAAATGTGTTTTATTTGATATAATAAAGATCACTGACGAAATTATACACAGTAAAAAATCTTGTTTATGTTTCTTTTCGACGCTAGAGAAAAAAAAATGTGTGCGTGTACTAGTGTACACACGTAAGAAGCGAAACTTCTTTATGACCTTATTTTTCAAAAAATAATTTACTATAACTACAGAAATACGTCGAATCACGCGTGGTAGGGATAAGAAAAAGATGGAAAAAGACGGAAAAATGTCACGCGTAACGAAAAAATGTTACACTAAATTTTTTTCCAACCCCGATAAATAAGTTTCACTTCAAAACTCAAAAAAAAAAATACAGTGAAAAATAGTCAAAAGGACCACTCTCTATGTTTATAGTACTTGCTTATAGGTAAGTCTATTTCAAAACATGATACATGTTAGATACTTGCAAAATGCGCCATATTGTTTTTTATTACTTCACTTTCCCGCCAAAATGGATCATTGCCTCGCTTCTGTTTTTAATTGTTTTCAATGTGTAAAAAAATACTTAAATCATATTTAACATATACGTAATATGTATCAGTCCTTGAACCTGATATATAAGGATTTAGGATATGTGACTGTAATTTTCGTTATAACATACTAGCGGTCCGCCCCGGCTTCGCCCGTGGTACCTACATGTTTACGTTTTTTTTCATAAGAACCATCCCCGTACTTCAAGGAATAGGTTCCGCAGCGCACGCGATGACAGAATTTTTATTAAGGAATTTTTTACATTGTTGCATTTTTGGTAAGGATCTCTAATTTTTTTTTGAAAATGCAATATAGCCTATGTTGCTCAGTGAAGATGCAGCTTTCTAATGGTGAAAAAAATTTTGAAATCGGTCTAGTAGTTTATGCGTGAAAACCATACATACATACATACACAATTACAAACCTTTCCTCTTTATAATATTAGTATAGACATATTAAGTATTTACTTTTATAAGCTTTTAATCTCTTCTTGATTTTCTATTGATTTTATAACAATATATCATGTCAATACTCTTTTCAATCATCTAAATTCTAAATTACAAAGTTATTTTTCCGCCCGCGGCTTCGTTCGCGTAGTCAAAGGAAATTCCCATAAGAATGAGCTGATGTTTCACCGTGGTAGCCTATGCCACTCTCTAGCCTCCTAACTATCTGATATTATGCAGATACAAGAGTCTAAATATATAAAACACATACACACAAACAATAAAACACACTGATCTATCAACGCACAGCCTAAACTACTAGACCGAGAGCTGTAAATTGACATGCAGATAGCCACTATTTACATATAAATTCTTCCTCGAAGGGATAAAATAGGAGATGAAAGTTTGTATCTTGAACATTTTGATCACGCAGACGAAGCTGCGGGCAACAACTAGTTTTTCCATAACATAGTTCCAATGCAATTGAAAAAAAAAAGTAAGTATTACTAAACTGATTATGGCCAAATGATGTCTTTACTTTCTTATCAATCAAATCTATACTAATATTATAAAGCTGAAGAGTTTGTTTGTTTGTTTGTTTGTTTGAACGCGCTAATCTCAGGAACTACTGGTCTGATTTGAAAAATTCTTTCGGTGTTAGATAGCCCGTTTATCGAGGAAGGCTTTAGGCTATATATCATCACGCTAAGACCAACAGGAGCGGAGCAATGCGGGTGAAACCGCGGGGAACAGCTAGTATCTAATAAACATCCGTGCGACTCGACTACAAAATAATAGTTTAAATTTCAAATAAATGTTAAAAAAACAATATAATTAAGAACAATGCGAATTGACTCACCCGAATTGCTAAAGGTCGTACAGTTACGAATTTTTGTAATAATTATTATGTTTATTTACAAATCGTCCAGATTCACAACGCGTTTGTCGTGAGAGAATTGATAGCGCAGTGTGGATACGACTAATATTATAAATGCGAAAGTTTGTGAGGATGGATGTTTGTTACTCATTCATGCAAGTACTACTGAACCGATTACAATGAAATTTAGTATGTCGGTAGACCTATTAACTACTTTTTATCCCGGAAATCCCACAGTAACGGAACTATGCGGGTTTTTTCTTTGTAAAAGCGCGCGAAGCCGCTGGTGGAAATCTAGTATATCAAAAAATGGTTTTGACTCGTGATCTTTTGCAATTTAAGCATTTTGGTTGTGTACATTTTATTTAGATGTTATTTATGTTTAATCAATTTCATTTGACATTCATATATTATGTATATCAATTTTATAATTTAATTATTATGTCTATGTAAATCCTGAATATATAATATGTAACATTAGACAAAATTGAACTTCTAAAACTGGGATAATCCTAACTCTACATAGAGATCAAATTTTGTTCTGATTTTTAGTAGTAACAGTGGAATATAGAAACACATACCTACATTGGAAACTGCTGAAATAAGCTTTTTTTTTTTCTTAATTATATTGTAAATGAGAGTAATTTTTTAAGCAGATTATCGTGTTTATCATGTGTCACAAGCTGTGGTCACAAGTATCAAGTAAAATATGAATTGTTTTATTTTATTGTAATATTTGTATTCATTGTATTAATACTTAACTATCTTACTTCTACTGATAAAAATGACTCGAAACTGGAACTGTTTGAAGTCTTTCTGAAGAATTTCCATACAATACATTTATACCAAACAAATTCAGATGTAATAGAATATTAAAAAAAATAACTAAACTGCTTTAAGTACTGCCAACTTGAAATTATTATACCTAAATACACTTTTTGTTTAAAATATTAAACCAACATATATTTTTAAAATAAAAAAAAAATAAAGCCATGTCCACACGAATCGAGCAATGATTATAAAACATGTAAGTGTAGTACACAATAGTTCAGTTGTAGTTTAGTTGTACCGGAGTGTGGTGTGTACTGTGCATAACGTATGTATATCTTTTTATTGATTATAGATTAAAAATTAAAAAAAATATTTATTTTTATCGAAAAATAAGGAGTCCAAGTTGAAAAGCGTGTAAAAAATTTAATCAAAACTCAAAACTCAAACTCAAACATTTATTTATTCAATTGGACTTCTTCCAGAAGCACTTTTGAATCGTCATTACATTTTTAAATTTACCATCGATTCGGAAAGCAGTATCTATGGAGAAGAACCGGCAAGAAACTCCATAGTTGCTCGACTCATATCGTCAATCGACTCATAGACTATTATAGATTAAAAATAAATAAAAAATTGTAGTCTGGTATCGAAAAATTTGGAGTTCTAATTCTAAGAACGTACTCATTTATTTTAAAAACGTTATACATACACACTATGTATATTACTTATAGATAAAAAATAAATAAAAATATGTATAATCTGTTTTTGAAAATTTGGTTTCCTAATTTCACAGATCTAGCCTAATTTAAAAATCGTAATTTATTTTTCGTGTTTGTAACATTTTTTGGTGATTTAATATTAAAATAATTAACATAATATAATAAAAATATACTTGCATGGGGTAAAAAGAAGCCTTAAAAATGATATCAATTACGAAGCTGATTTGCGTGAAGCTTAACCCATCAAAGGAGAATGCCCATGAAAGTATGGACCACAGTACAGTGTTGCGTCAATGCCAGAGTGGTTTTGGAGGGTTCTTCGATATTCAAAAGATTTTTACCAATTGATTTTTTTGTGATAAAAACAGGGGTTTTCAAGATATTGAGAAAAATGTGAAATAACCTCAAAACTTAAATAACCCCGATTTAGTTAGGTTTATGTGTGATTTAGGTAGTATTTTATCGTCCGAAGGTTATTTTTCGTTTAACATATTTAATCTATGCGTAGAGCTTATGCTTTCAGACAAAGTCTAGGTAGGTAGGCACCAGAAATCTTCCTGAGACGGATTTCAAGAAAACCTAAATATATATTTAAAAATGCCAATAGAGCTCATATAGATTGTTTTATTCGGTTTACATGTTGTTGTTGTTGTTGTTGTTGTTTGAATCATTTTTTCACTACATATTCGAAGAAAGAAACAAATAAGAAATAACTGGTTACCTACCAAGCTATGTCATAATATTTTTTTTTTTATATATATTTATTAAAAGTACATTTCGGCTCTCAACAATGATCGCTTTAGTTATTTGTATCGATGATCGATACAAATAACTAAAACGCCTTCCTTTTTGTCAACTCTTTTTGTCAGATTGTTCTAACCTAACAACTATCTATCTATCTAACACTATCTATGTTAAAACAACCTACAGTGTATAAACAACACCTTAAAGAGTGATTTTATGTTAGTTGATTTTTTTGTAATTCAATGAAAACAATAATCGATATTAATACACTTAACTATTAACCATAGTAAATGTAATAATAGTTACCGCTTACATCTTGCTATGGTAACACTATGTTCAGATGTAAGCGGTAATGGATACTAAATCTATGGTAACGGATCTAAACAATTACATGTCTTATTAGATTTTACAAAACATTCCCGGTTCAAAATATATTTTCCGATGGTAAGAAGGCCTCTAAATTGCCGATATTTTTTTAAATAGTATTGTTATCTTGATGCATGAGAAAAACCTGTACCAAAAATGGGCATTCTCCTTTGATTAGATACTTAATTACTTATCCTTTAATCTGATTAATTAAATACTTAAACTTTGAACTTAACTAAATCGGTGGTAAATGTTAAAAATATGTAATGACGATTCAAAAGAGCTTCTAGAAGAAGTCTAATTGAATAAATAAATGTTTGAATATTATCTGTGACTGTGAATATTGAATATTTTTTTTGCCTCTTTTTTATTTTTTATCACACTTTTATAAGGTTCACCTGTATTTTTGTATGTAATCGACTCCTGTAGAGTCAGATTTAATTCATACATTGCACATCTACGAAGTGACGGTGACAATACAATAATTTCATGAGTTTATCTTAATCGTTTTTTAGTTATTTTAACGATATTTAGTAAGAACTTAAAGTATTTATCCCATGCTTCAAGTTAGATCGAAGTTAATAGGTACCTTGTATTTTTTATTTATATGATTCTTGAGTGTAAACTTTTAAATATTCAACTACTAGCTGTCCCAGCATACGTTGTAATGCTCTACTGCCCTTTTTTCATGTTTTCTTCCCATCAGTACCTTCTTTATGCCTTAACAAAAACGTTAAAAACTAGCCGAATTGGTAGAGCCGTTCTCGAGGTTTACGCTTAGCAACACATTTAGCGATTCATTATTATTATAAAGAAGCTGGAAGAACAATCAAGTTTCTTATTTTGACCTATTTTTTACTGTAAAGCTGTATCTTCATCTACATAATATAATTAGGACATTGTTTATATTATGCCAAGGTTATAAAAATAACAATTCTGACTGAAGTGTACAAAAAGTACTGTATTTATGAACGTAATATGTAAATCATGTTAATTATTTGATTAATTCGCTAAAATTTTGTTCTTTAATTACTCTGTTTTAGCTGTTATGATTTTTTTTCAGCGTGAGATGTGAGATTGTTTATACCATAATAACATCGAGAAAAGGCTATTTTTCTTCGTTTTTTTTTACTTGTATAATTACTAGGTTAAATTTGAATAATTCAACTGACCGGTTGGCTTGGTTGGTAGAGGCTCTGCCTTCCAAGCCAGAGTATATGATTCGATTCCCACCCGGGGCAAATATTTGTGTGATGAACATAGATATTTGCTCTGTGTCTGGGTGTTAATTATCTATATACGTATGTATTTATAATTATATATGTATGATTATCAGCCATATGGTTTCCATAACACAAGCGAAAGCTTAGTATGGGATCAGATCGTGCCGTGTGTGAAAATTGTCCTGAAATATTTATTTATTTTATTTTTATTCAGTAGTTTATACGTCATGTGGAACATACAAACGGATAAAAATTCTAATTTATTTAAATTTTAGCTCTTGCTCTAATTAATAAACTCTGTGTTAGTTTGTTTTATGTTCAATACTAGCTTACCGACCGCGGCTTCGCCCTCTTTGTCTAAAACCTAATAAATTATATACTAAAACTTTCCTCTTGAATCCCTCTATCTATTAAAAAAAACGCATCAAAATCCGTTGCATAGTTTTAAATATTTAAGCATACATAGGGACATAGGGACAGAGAAAGCGACTTTGTATTATACTACGTTACGTTTTATGTTAGTGTTATGTTATGTTAGGTATATAAAAACAATACTAAACTAAAGACCAGTCTCCAAACGATTTTCTTTTTATTTTCAAACTAGCTGTGCCCCGCGGTTTCACCAGCGTTGATCCGCTCCTGTTGGTCTTAGCGTGATGATATAGCCTATAGCCTTCCTCGATAAATGGGCTATGTAACACCGAAATATTTTTTCCAAATCTGATCTGTTTGTTTGAACGCGCTAATCTCAGGAAGATTAGCGCGATCAAACAAACAAACTCTTCAGCTTTATGATATTAGTATAGATTTATATTGAATGGTATATTTGACTAATATTTGTTCATGAATATAATTTTTATAGACATTACTTAATATCTTCTACTCTCTATATACATATATAAAATTCACAATATTCGTAACCATACACATCCGAAACAGCTTGACCGATTCTTATGAAATTTTGTGTGAATAATCATAATATTACACAGGAATTAGTCTATACCACCTCTTTAAGGTTTTTTACAGAGTCAAATAGTAATATTATAAAAGAAAGTCATAAAAATACTGTTTTAAACAAATTAATTAAAAAAATATATCCTCTGGTCCCTAGACAAGAAAATTTCATATTCTTTGCTACGTATAGACTAACATAGACTTACCTAACCTATTTTTAAATTATTCCTAATTAAAAGCAACACAAAAAGAAAGCCTAAATATATTTGACACTAAGTTACATAAAGATATTTGAATATACGTAACTAGGAAATATCGCTAGGAAGTGAAAATCACGCGAACACGAGAGAACCCGAGTGCAAAATGTAGTTATTAACTTAAATTATACGTAATTATTTTGTGATATGTGTATAATGTCGGAAATAAATATGTCAAATACATTTTTATAATAGTTCTGAATTGTTGTATAGTCTGTGAAAGTTTCGGTTCTTAACCCCGTGGAAGATTTTTAGGGCTGTCAATAATCTATACTAATATCATAAAGCTGAAGAGTTTGTTTGTTTGAACGCGCTCATCTCAAAAACTACTGGTCCGATTTGAAAAATTCTTTCGGTGTTAGATAGCCCATTTATCGAGGAAGGTTATAGGCTATATATCATCACGCTAAGACCAACAAGACCGGGAGAAACTGCGGGGCACAGCTAGTGAAGAAATATAAAGACTTAAATATACTATTCAATATGCATAGTATAATAACCTTTAGCCTCATTTTTGGAGTCAGTCAAAAATACAGGTATTGCGGTCTGCGGTCTAGACAATTGTTAAACCCTACACTTGATCTGAAATAACTAGATTATGTTTCATTTGACAATAAATTTAGGTCTGGTAATTTCCTAAGGTAATACTGCAATCCAAATTAATAAATTTGTTCAATTTATTTATTTTTTTATAATGAAATGGAAGGAAATAAAATGAAATGACAATTTATTTGTTTCCTGCCAAAGAAGTTTCACTTCTGACAACACAAATCATCAATTGATTGGCATTAAATTATTTTAAAAATCTATTTGTCTGAAACTAGCTTTCTGTCTGCAGCTTATCTCGTGAAATTAAAATTAAATAATTATAGTTTAATTCAAATTTCCATCCCTTATTTCACTCCGTTAGTTATTCAATATCGACCGAATTCATGATCTAATCTATCTACCTATATGAATAAATTCATTAAAATCGATTCAGTTATTGAGTGGTGTATTTACAACATACAAACACATATACTGCTTATAATTAATATGTAGAATAATTTTTTTTTCACACAGCCCTACTTATCTATTTTCAAATTAGAACTGTGTAGACATACTTAAAATCTAGATTCAGAGCCTACTTGTAGATACATCCTAATAGTAATTATATGATCTTCTGAATATCTCATCTATTTAAGAGCTAACTGGGCAATAAATTTCACCCAAATATGTACAGCAATTCTTTAGGTATTGCGTGAAAGGGCAACAAACATACAAACTAACGACCTCATTGTTAATAAAATACTGTGAACTGCACGCGTTCAAATTTACTATTATTTTATTAATTGAAGCGTAGTTATATTTTTAATTATATAACGATGCCATTTAAGAGTCCTTATCGATTTTAGAGTGATTTTTACTTGTTTCTGTAATTCTTTAGACGCTCGTTTAACAAAACTAAATTAGTAACAATGTGTGATGATATTTTAAATTAAAGATTCATTCAATATCTAAAATACGTTCGAGACAATTTATTGATATTCATTGTCCAGTTTGTTTAATAGCCAATAACCTAAGGCGTGTTTCAATTTTTTCCATGCGGGACGTTCGTGTCTTTGTATTTTACACGGAATTTAATAGAAGAAGTTTTCTTATAAAATATACTACAATGAAGACACTGAGACATCCTAAAATATGTTCGAGGCAATTTATGTACTTTTATTGAAAAATTCAAAGAACATCTAAGTTTAAATAGCCTTACTTTGATGAAATTTTATGCGTATATGGCGTCGAATTTCTAGTTCTTACAACAGAGTTAAAAAAAAATAAAAAATACACACTAAATGATAGGTTAATGCTTAAAAATTTGCAATAAAAAAAATACATATTATATGTTTTATGAAAGAAATGGAATAATTTAAAGTTCTCTAGAATTTTAGATTATATACGGGAGCGCAAACGTTGTTACGGCAGATCTATATAATCGAATATTCTAGAGAATTTTAAATTATACCATTACTTTCATATAACATAGTAGTTAGTTTTTTTAAACGAGCTCCTAAAGAATTAAAGAAACAAGTCAAAATCACTCTTAAAATCGATACGGCCTCTTAAGTCTTTTTTCTTTATTATAAATAGGAAAGCTACGTTCGTTTGTAACAATTTAACTAAAGAACTAATCGACCTATTTAAACACGCTTTTATTAGCTTCACCTGTATGTTTGTATGTATAATGTAACCGACTCCTTTAGACTCGATTTTGACCCACTTTAAACGGACAGATTTAATTCAAACTTTGTACACTTATCAAGGATCGGTGACAACACAATAATTTCATTCCTCTTGAATCACTATAAAAAAAACCGCATCAAAATCCGTCGCGTAGTTTTAAAGATTTAATACACAGGGACATAGGGTCAGAAAATTATTTTATACTATGTAGTGATTACTTCATCACTACATAGTATAAAACAAAGTCGCTTTTTCTGTCCATATATCCCTTTGTATGCTTAAATCTTTAATACTACACATTGGATTTTGATGCGGTTTTTTTTAATAGATAGAATGGTTCTCAAGGAAGGTTTTTGTATATAATTTATAAGGTTTTAGACAAAGCGGGTGAAGCCGCGGGCGGAAAGCTAGTATTTTAAAAAAGCTACATAGTAACCGCGTATTTTTACGTATAAAACAGGCGGGAAACGAAATGTCATTTAAAGCCACAGATTATAACGTGAAGAAATCCCAAGCATTATTGATTGCCACAAACAAAAAGACATTAACGTGGAAATAATAGAAACTGCGTTTGCTAATAATTTCCTGTTCGTGAGAAGTTAAGATACGTTTGACAATATGGTAGATTTTTTGAAGTAAAACTTCTTTCGGCGCGTTGAGAGTAAAATTTCAAGGTCGCGTCTTGGCAATACCATCACGTCATGGAAGGCGACGATTTTGGTGTCTTTGCATCTTGCCGAAGATGTTTCACTTCTGACATGTGTGCTCGGCACACACGCTCTTATAAAAACCAATAAATTATCACATCAATTTTTGAATATTTGTCACTCTATCACGCAATAACAGCTGAAAAGATTTTTACCCTTTTACACAAAAACTTAATAAATCTACTTATATGAAATTGGACGGAGCAATAATTATTATAGTAAGGACACAGAATACATAATAGTAGCTAAACGCTAGTAAGGACTATAGCATCTGAGTATCTAATTATTATTATTGACGTGACAACGTCTTATAATTCGATAGCGCCGGCTGCACGCACGAAAAAACATGACTCATGCGGCGTTACCTCACTCTGAGGCGTTCCATGTAAGGCTTGAAGTGCAAGCGAGAGCGCGGAACGAGCGACAAAGAAGCACAATCGGACGTTGTCACGTTCAACTATCGTCAGTAAACCGACTTTACAGACAACCAATTTTTTATCATAGTCAGGAGACGTATTATGACCTCTTATTTCCAGACAGATTACGCCGTGAATTGAACTGACTGGCAAATTGATATTATGATCGCAATAACCAGCCATGCTTAATAGCTGGGTCCACACCGGACGATCCAGCGATCCCGCGATCCGCGATCCAGGATCGCGGAGCATGGATCGTGGATCGTGTTAGGCCGATCCACTTTAAAAACTTGCGATCCAAAATATGCGCTCCAAGCGATCCTAAGGCGATCCGTGATTCAACCAGTCTAACTCTTGTACAATATGGAGTCACACGTACAACGGCGGCGTCTTGCCGTTGCAGCAGTGACTTTTATAATACTTAAATGTTTGCGCAAAAAATCAAGAAAAAGAAATCGACGGTTTTGGGTGAAACAATTTTACAAAAATCGATTGGCATATGGGACTCAGCTGTACGCAGAGTTAGTTTCAGATGAAGTTGAACACAATTTTGCAAGAATGAATGCTAATCAATTTGAGATATTCGACTTTCTGAGATGTCCATGGTGAGGTGGATCGCGCGAACCAACACAACCGTCCACACCGCGCGCATCACGCAGCTGAGGCACCTTTGAAGCGGGCACAAAAACCGACCCCAGACGGATCGCGCGAGGTAGGGAGCGCGCGCTCCAAAACGCGTGCACGGATCGCGCGCGGCACGTCCACACAGCCCGCATCTTTGGATCGCGCGCCTGCCGCGCGCGATCGGATCGCGGTGGATCGTCCGGTGTGGACCCAGCTAATTATGGTGTTACATGAATTTGCCAGTCAGTTCAATTCACGGCGTAAACTGACTGGGATAGAGATCATAATGCGGCCCCTGGACTAGCATCTTTATGTTTATTGTAATTACGGAACATAATATTTTTTAATATGTCATAAAATGTGTTATTATTCAAAAACATACATGGGAAAAACTCTTGAGGAAAAATTATTATTTTTTCCTCAAAACATTTCAACAACAATTTTAACAATGGAAATAGGTTTATTGTAGCCATTTTCTTATTATGAGAAATTAAAATCTAGAAGTAATTATAATTACCTTTATTAGATAACAGTTATTTCAATATAATTGACTTTAATTGAAAATATGTCGTGAGAATCAAATAATTAATAGCCTTGATTTGTAAAATGATTTCTGCGGTTATAAATTAATTGTTTTAGTAATTTCTTGTGTTTGATTTAATGCGAGTATTATGCACTAGCTGTGTCTTCGTGTGATGATATATAGCCTTCCTCGATGAATGGGCTATCTAACATCGAAAGAATTTTTCAAATCGGACCAGTAGTTTCTGAGATTAGCGCGTTAAAACAAACAAACTCTTCAGCTTTATAATATTATAGTATAGATTTAGAAATTTCCAACTGCGCCTCGGCCGGCTAAATTATATAATTTACTAGCTTTCCGCCCGCGGCTTCGCCGCTTTGTCTCAAACCTAAAAAATAATATACTAAAACCTTCCTCTTGAATCATTCTATCAATTAAAACAAACCGCATCAAAATCCGTTGCGTAGTTTTAAAGATTTAAGCATACAAAGGGACATAGGGACAGAGAAAGCGACTTTGTTTTATACTATGTAGTGATCTACACCTTTTTACTTATAATATATTTATATTTTTTTTACATAAAAATAAAATCCTTGACACCCATGCCTTGCTACAGTTTGCAATATTAACAACCGGGTCATAGATATTATCTTAATTCACACGGACACGGCTATCACTGTGTAAAGATCTGATGTGGTCAAGCGTGTGCCTGATAGTGGGGTTCCGTAGCTTCAAGTACCTATTAAATGAAATTTATGCGAAAAAAATGGATTGTTTTTGTTTTAAATTATTTTGTATGTTTATTGGTAAAAGTGAATGAAGAATATATGTGTTCTAAAGATACTCGAGTACGGTTTTATTGTTTGTTGCTGTTAAATGTTTGCAATCTATAGTTAATATTATTAAGCTGATGAGTTTGTTTGTTTGAACACGCTCATCTCAGGAACTACTGGTGAAATTTGAAAAATTCTTCCATAGCCCATTTATCGAGGAAGGCTATAATTATTATATCATCACGCTAAGACCAACAGGAGCGGAGCAATGCGGGTAAAACCAGCACACAGCTAGTTTATATAAGTCAGAAAAAGTTAACATAGAGACGGTACGTTACATTATTGGAAATGACATAAAAACAACTTTTAGTCGCTTGAGAAGTTTTAGTAAAAATGTTACTAAATCAGGCTAGAATCAATGATATAATGTTAGTTACCATACTCCTCCAAAACGGCTGGACCGATTCTCATGAAATTTTCTGTGCATATCGGGTAAGTCTGAGAATCGGCCAACATCTTTTTTTCATATGTACCACGGGCGAAGCCGGGGCGGACCGCTAGTTATATATACAAACAAGAAGGCTAGAACCACAGCTAGAACTATAAAAGCAATTAGGATGAAATTCAGACGAATTAGCCTAGATTTAAAACTATTGTTTTAGAACGTAGAGCAACAAATAGGCTCTTTATACGACTAATTTATAATGTGAATATAGTATGTAAGTATTTCAAATCTAGTCATAAATAGGGGTCTTTATCATATTGCATATACCTACCCCAACAATGCTAATCCCGCCATGCAAATAAAATAATTATTAAGTTTTAGAAACTCATTCGTCACTATATTTTATACAATTTATATTTGACTAGCTGATTAGGTATTGCGATTAAAAAAACTAGCAAAAGCTGAAAATAATCCAACATACCGAAAATCATTAAAAGCTTTTCTTTAAATACATTATTAATAATGATTTATTGTACATTATTAACGAATACATAACAAGACTATTATGCCAAATCGACCTTATAACAAAACAGCATCATCTTCCAGACAAGCGTTTTTTCACATTCTTTTTAAACATGACTTTACCATGTTAAGTTTCGCGGTCATGACCAAAAAATGCCCCAAATTTTGACCCTGACACATATCCATTTCCGCTAGGCTAGCCAAACAATTCTACATGTTTTTATATAAAACCTATATGGTCTCACAATTTTGCATAACGACACAAAACCATTGCCCATTGCGTTACAATTGTTCAAAACAATACACTGTCACATAATTAAAAATTGACTTTTAATTAGCCTTTTTATTATATTCTCATGGGCAATTGGTGTAATGGGCAGAGACATGGAATATGTATTGTGTATGTTGTTTTAATATAGATTCACCTTCGTTATGCTATTTTTTATAGAAATTCCGTTTTGAGAGAAATTTGAATATTATGATCATATTTAATTCAATTGAACTAATTATTAATTTATATACGGGTATATAATTTGTTTATATTGTACCTATATATTTATTTATACATATTCAATGGTACAACAATACATTAAAATAAAAATAAGGTTGCTTCTGCTATGTAAGTATATGCTCGCTTTAAGACGATAAAAAAAAATCGTAAACTTAATTTGGATACTTACTAAATTAAAATAAAACACATTTAACGATTATTTTTTTTATTGGACATTAAAAAAATATTTTTGTTTGTTTCAGATTCATAAAAAAACGAAAAAATGAAGCCATCACGATTTTGCAGTTTACAAGTCGGATCTGTAGGTGTTCTAGCGCTATTTCTATACCTGATTGATTATTCTATAGCTGTAAGTATTATTTTCTTACTAAATTTGAGTGTATAAAATAGTAGAAATAATAAAAACAATTCATTAAAATCAACCTACTTTAAATATCTTTACAGAACGAGTTACAATTCACTTTACTAAAATTTGCAATATTATAATTGTGAAACTTACTTAGAATTGAAAAGTTAATATTAAATTTATATTAGACAAATCAATTGTATAAAAAAACTATTATAATCCTTCCTTATATTATAAATGCGAAAGTACAGACAGACAGAGTTAAAAAAACCTATAAAAATACTATTTGAGTTTCATTTCCTATGTATAAACCTATTTGCAATACTTTCCTAAGACTCGAGAATTGCAATAATTTCCTAAGACACTGCCTGCTTTTTACAATGGTTAAAACATCAGATCATACAGACACAAATAGCTGATCACCTTGTCCGTAAAGAAAATTAATTGGTGAAACAGATGCAACACTAGGGGACACGGATAAACAGACATACAGACTATAGTCTACTAAATTACACGTGCCTAGATTAATAGCTTTCGTCAGGGATAAATAATCGTAAATCTTCATTAAGAATTAATAAGGGTTATTACTCTATTAAGTAATTCAATTAATTGGATCCTATGTAAACATAATTACGATTTTCTAATTAAATTTTCTGCTGGTAGAGAACAATAAAATTGTTCATATACATTGTAATTATAAATAATCTACATACCTACACTCATAATTTCTAACTAACATATCAATTAAGCCTAAATGACTTTGATTACAAACTTAACTAAGTTATTTTAAGAAATAAATCTACAGGGTGTTCCACCGTCGGTATACTAAGCTCAAAGGAGATCATAGTTTTGCATACGCTGAGTACGTAAAAAATACTTATAAAATTCCAGACGCATTTTTTTTCAAATAGACGAATTATTAAAACTCTTTGTGTACACCCCTAACAAGCAACCCGCCCAACTTTGCCAGTTGCCACCCGCACGTGAGCTATCGTTTCAGATTATGTTTTCATAGACAAAATGCTCACATTAGCGAAGCGGTATATGCCGGCTGCGTGAAGCTCTCTAGCTTGAAAAGAAAACATGGATTTTAAGGAAAAATTTCGCAAAACATTTTACGTAATTTTGTTGTTTAAGTATTTTTTTACGTGAGTAGTGTATGCTATACTACAATTCCCTTCGCGCTTAGTATACCGATAGTGGGACACCCTGTATAATAGTCGTTTTTATGGCAAATTAATAAACACTGTCTTAATTTTTCAAACAACAAACTCAAACTAGAAAGCATTTTTGATGAAAACTTTTACAAGCATTTATTAATAGGTAGATAGTCATTAAACTAATAAAAAATTCTAATTCTCACATAGAATCCCATACTTTTTATTATCTACACACTAAAATAATCTATTACAGTACCTACATAGTATAGAATAAAGTCGCTTTCTCTGTCCCTATGCATGCTTAAATCTTTAAAACTACGGATTTTGATGCGTTTTTTAATAGATAGAGTAATCTCGAGGAAATTTAAAGCTATTAAAAAACTTTACATGTTTTTCTACTAATCTACTTAAAATATTCATTTTCCAGTCCTTAGACGGCTACATCCCAGGCGAAGACTATCCAGCATATGAGGAGGTGCCTAACGGCTTGTCGTTCACCTGCGATGATAAGATACCTGGATATTATGCTGACCCGGAGACACAGTGCCAAGTAAAACATAAATAAATATTTACATTATTTGTCTCTTCTTCTCTAAGATATATCTTATTGACATAAGTATTAAAAAATGTGTGCGTGTACTAGTGTACACACGTAAGAAGTGAAACTTCTTTATGACCTTATTTTTCAAAAAATAATTTACTAGGTATATGCAACTTTACAGAAATGCGTCAATCACGCGTGGTAGGGATAAAAACAAGATGGCGCGTAACGGAAAAATGTCACGCGTAACGAAAAAATGTTACACTAAATTTTTTTCCAACCCCGATAAAGAAATTTCACTTCAAAAATATCTGGTTTTTTACTTTGAGATCTTATTATGTACGAAGAAGGCTAAATGAAGATCTAAACGACTATATAATATTATGAGTTTTGAATCTTGATTTAATGTTTGTTTGTTTGTTATGATGAACGCAACTACAGGATAGATATTCAAAATTACATAACAATGATCAATCTTTATGAGAAACATAGCCTATTTTCATCCCGTGTCAACTCTGGCGAAGCGAAGCCGGAGCAAACAGTAAATCTATAACTTTTTATAAAGGATTTTCTATATTTGTTATTTCTGTTTATAATACATCCTACTTATAAATTACAAACGTGCAAGTACAATAATTATGTCTGAATGTCTGTTACTCCTTCATGCGAAACAGATCGGATGTGGATCGGATCTTTATGAAATTTTGTTCAGAGAGTCTGTATTACAAGATCCAAGTACCACGAGCAAAGCCGCGGGTTGTAACTAGTATATTATATTCACAGGTATGGCATTGGTGCGTACCAACGATCGGTGGTAACATACAATACTCGTTCCTATGTAACGCCGGCACTGTGTTCAACCAGAGGACGAGGGTCTGCGATTGGTTCTTTAATGTGAGTTTATTTCATAAAAGCTTAATAAAAGTAATAGCTTATTTGCAAAGATTGCGGATTTTGCCGGATAATCTTAATATTATAAAGCTGAAGTGTTTGTTTGTTTGAACGCGCTAATCTCAGGAACTACTGGTCCGAATTGCAAAATTCTTTCGGTGTTAGATAGCCCATTTATCAGCGTAGACATGCTGGTGAAACTACGAAGCGCAGTTAGTTCGATATATTATGCTCTCATGTCATTGATAGCCTGCCATGATAAATTATTAAATTATGTATAACAAATATAAATTTTTATTTGCCACTCTACAATTATAATTAATTCTCTAGTCGTAATACCAGATTATTGGAAATTGTAAACGAATCTAAAATACTAATTCTCAAAATATATTTGCAATTTATTAGCCTTCTACTTACCTAGTTTGCAAATTATATTATCACTATATTATCGAGCCACTATCACAGATAATATACCTTTACCTAATATAATATACTAGTACCAATATTATGATTTTTCACCCGGGCTTTACACAGCCTTTTTAAGGCTGGTTAAAATAAATATAATAATTGTTTTCCAGGTGGATTGTCCCAGCGCGCCCGCTTTCTATGGAATTAACGAGGACCTGTACAAAGACGAGGCTGGAAACTTGATCGCTGGCAAAAAGTAGTATTAGTTTATAATGTATAGTAATAAATTAAGTTTCATAGTTACCACGATTTGCTCATCCAAGTTTTTAAAATAACACGCCTGGCACAAATTATTAGCAATCACGCCGATCGTAATGATTGAGTTTATATTCTGTCAGGCGCTACTAATTTAACATATTAACCCAATTACACTATTATTTACACAATTATTTATATATCACCCATATATTTATATAAGTATATTATTTACTAACAATTTATATATTTCAGGACATAAAAAACTGACAATACATTCGACAAAAGACGACTATTAGCACGACTTAGGCATAACGTTCAACAGAATAACACATTGACAACGTGAAAAACAAGTGACGACTAATTTACTAACCTGAATTTATTGGTACAATGATAATCACATTCTGGCAAAGTTATTATGGCGAGGGACTATTTCAACAATCCTTTTCGATAAATTGAAATAATTTGACAAAATTATGAATGACATAATTTTTGTGTTATATAGTTGGCTCGCTAAAATAGCTTTGTCGAATTATTATTGAACTCATTTCTCAATTATCAAAGAAAGTAAAGACAGTTCATCTTTCTTTCGTTTTAAATAACACGAGAAAGCATTTTACTTTGAGTAGATTTTAATGTAAATTATAGAAATAGATCGATAAATGTATAAGTATTCTGTAAATAACGATTTGAACGGATGTCTGTTTGTTTGTGTCAAAAACTACTGAACTGATTGTTGTGATGTTTTAATAACACCATGAAAATCATAGCTAATTTATATCAATCTCAGTACTGCTATGTAGCTCTTAAAATAAAATCAAACCATGTTAAAAACATGGCACAGACATTGGTATTAAAATTGTTTACTAACATGACTAACACACTAAACTGTAAACTCTAATCACATACTATAATCACATAATACATAATATTGTTAAATGAATACAAATCTAATTATATAAAGAATTAGTCTAACTGACGGACATATAAACGTATAGTCAAAACTCCTATGATTAGAAAATGAAATTAAGCACATTGCTTCATTTTATCCCGATGATTAAAAAGGAGGAGGTTAATTTGAAGCTAAATACGAACGAAGCCGCAGGCAAAAAGCTAATTGTATTATTTTAAATCACCGAAACACAACAATCGTTTCTTTGTGTGTATGTTCTGTGTGTGTTTTAATTGAGAAATATATGCGAAATGAGATTTTGGTAGATCTGTAACTTTATATTGTTAAATTTTTCATAAAATATTGTACAGAAGTATGTCTTGAAATATTGTTATTTAATATATTTTGTAAATAATAATTAATAACATAATATAGAATGTTTAGAAGTTTTGTTATATTGTTTTTCCCCAGTTTTAATTAAAAAAAATATATTTTTTTGAACTATTATCTGTATAATATATTTTCCTTTATTGTATATGTATTTGTATATTTTTATATGTACTGTTAAAGAAATTGTGTTATAGATTGAAACCAAAAGTTACCGTTTACCAAAATGAATTACTTTTTACTTTTATAAAATAAACATTGAATGAATATTATATTGTTTTATTTTTAATGAATAAATTATTTTCCCTACCTTCCTGACAAATCCATTCCTTATACTTTATGTCGAAGATAAAATTAAATATCATGCATAATCATAGAACGAAAGCATGAAAGAAAATTTATTGGAATTTAACACTACTGACAATAACATAAATATCTATACTAATATTATAAAACTGAAGAGTTCGTTTGTTTGTTTAAACGCGCTAATCTCAGGAACTACTATTCCAATTTGAAAATTTATTTCGGTGTTAGATAGCCCATTTATCGAAGAAGGTTATAGGCTATATTATATCATCACTCTAAGACCAACAGGAGCGGAGCAGTGCGGGTGAAACTGCGGGGCACAGCTACTTATTATTATATGCAGGGTGGTATTTTGTAATTTTAAAACTGCTTTCAAAGTTTTACGAAAAGTTACTTTCCTCATCCAGGAATCAAACTGATTCATTTTTTTTAATTTCACCCTTTACTCTTATTGTATCGAAAGTTAGGTGCAATAATTAGAATGACGATATATTTTCTCTAATATACTTGATAAATCAAATGAATTTCCCTTCAGGTAGCATTGCCAAAATTCCATCCTGTAAATAATATAGATAACTAGCTAAGTCCCGCGGTGTTACCCGCAGTGCATATAGTCTTCCTCGATAAATGGGCTATCTAAAATCGTAAGAATTTTTTAAATCGGACCAGTTGTTCCTGAGATTAGCGCGTTCAAACAAACTCTTCAGCTTTATAATATTAGTTGTATATTTTAAAACACCCACACCCCCTGACCGTATCATCTGTGCTAAAATATCGTCATATTACTATATTATAGAGGGTAGAGGTAAGGAAAATCATGTGTGTACATGAAAAAGTATCTGTCAAAATGATTTAAATAGGGTGGCGTATTAGCATCAGGGTGAATTGATAAGGAAGAACTTAACTATTTTGTACTAAGCAAGTAGTTAAATTTTTCAATAAGTAACAACTTCAGTCGACATAACAATTAGTTTTTAGCTCGATAAACTTCAATTCGCTTACAATTACTACATTCATACCATACCGTTTGTCTACACCAGCGCTTTTCTGGAAGTTTTTGAAATGTTATTTACAACTTAAATTAATTAGGCATTTTTTTAAACCTTATGAGATGACTCTCCTTCCCTCTATCCTCTATGTCTTATATATCAAAATTTATATTACATTACATAGAACACCTAAATTAATGCAATAGGTTTTATATCTTTCATTTATTTTATTTATTTCAATGCTGTTGTTAATAAAATAAATGATTACTGTATATGAATGAAATTTATTATCATTAAAGTGAAATGTTGCTCCTAGCAGTTTCAGATAAGCAATTCATTCTATCGTAAAATGCAATATTTTGCTAGGAGTTGACTTTTTGATGATTGGAATACCAGGCATTGTAGTTTATGTTTATAAAGGGCAGGTATTAAACAAGATTGGAAGTCACTTTTGTATTGTGTATGTGGTTTATATTGTGACCCACGGTTAATCCCAGCAAATTGCAGCAAATTCTCTACATTTTTCAGTTTTCATTTATAAAGTGCGTTTATCACATTCGTGTTACACCTAAAACGGAAAAATTACATAAAATGCCTATTTCCAATCCATTTAATTCCTCTATACAAATGCAGACAGAATTAAAACTAGTACACTATTTAACATTCATAGCAATATTTCAAGCCCCGCTTTGGTAGCCCGACTGGGCACTGACTGCACACCACAGTCAGTAATAAACTACGACCGCGAAGCAAGCACGTCAACTCGTGCATTGAACCAAATTAAAAAACTAAAAAAAAAGAATAACCAATTCCCGCAAAGACTGTGAAATAGTACAGATAACAAATCGCGTGTGGTACGCAAGGTGGTACGTTCAGTGTTCTAACTGTCAATTTGACAGCTGTTTGTTTTTTTGGTATTTTTTTTTTAAATTCGTAACGAGGAGGCAATGGTCACAATTTTTGGTTGCGTAACGGTGTTGTAACTTTTTTTCGGCGATGCAAGCGTGGAACCTGTTTTTTTATTCGGGTCGTTTTGTCATTGGGACCTCAGCTGCATTATAATTGAAAATTAAGGTTTCTTTATTTGTTAATTATTATTTATTGGAGGATGTTGTAAGTATTTGGTGAATAGAAAGTTATGCGGAAATGAACTGATGAAAATATATATTTTAGTTAACGGCTGATAATCTTCAAGTTTTTAATTTGTAGGTGTTATTTATTTTGCTTTTTTTTTATTATATTCAACATTTCAATGTGAATATTGGACTAATGATGAAATGAAAGTTTTATAAAACTATTTATAACTCCAATCTTTTAAAATATAACATAAGGCTACTAATAATATAAATGTGAAAGTTTCTGTTTACTTGCTTATTACAATCATGCAAAAAAGATGAACCGTATTTGATGAAATTTTTCAAGAAATTTGTAACTTGGATTTACATAAGCCAAGGCAAGCTACTAGCATTTAAATTTAACTTTGAAAATTAATTTATGTCATATGATTTGTATTATCACAGATACTATAATACTATACTAGACAGTAGTATTATAAACTAGCTCTACCCCGCAGTTTTACCTGCATTTCTCCGCTCCTATTGGTCTTAGCGTGATGATATTATAAAGCTTTTAGCCTTCCTCGATAAATGGACTACTAAACAGTGAAATATTGTTTCAAATCAGGCCCACGGTTCTCGATATTAGCTCGTTTAAACAAACAAACAAACTCTACATCTTTATAATATTAGTATAGATTACCTAGACGATGAAAAATGTTCCTACGTGACTTTATCAAAGTTGCATAAATTTCAAAGGTCATCGAAAATTATATAATTTTAAGAAGAATATCGATTTGACCTTTTGACAAGTAGGTCAAGAGTACAATTAAAAAGAAACCTATTTCTAAATAAATTAGCTGTCAAATTATTCTTTTTTTCGACGAAGTAATTGTCAACGAGACTCTATATCACTATCACTACATATTATAAAACAAAGTCGCTTTCTCTGTCCCTATGTCCCTATGTCCCTTTGTATGCTTAAATCTTGAAAACTACGCAAACGATTTTGTTGCGGTTTTTTTATTAGATAGAGTGATTCAAGAGGAAGGTTTTAATATATTATTTATTAGGTTTTAGACAAAGCGGGCGAAGCCGCGAGCGGAAAGCTAGTTTTCTATATTTTCTTTTTATCATAAAAAAATTCGAATCTTAATGATATTATGCAGCTATGTATTTTTTCATGCTTTTATTCCAAATATGATGTATGTACCTGGTAAAACTACTAGTCCCGCTAAAATAAATAGAATCAACCTAGTTGCTAAGTTTTTGATAAAATCTATTCATATTTTTAGAAGGAGATTAAACTTACTCTTTGAACAATATATGCAAATATAGGGAATAATTTGTGAGATTTTCCATATTGATAACACTTTCATATTTAAAATATACAAAAAAAAACAGACTTTAAACGTGATCTATGATTAGAATGATGATATAATTCAAATTAATTCGCTATTCACTTACTTACACTTACTACACAATACAAAGAAAGAATTTTCCTATTACATTCGGTTAAAAATGCAAAAAAATTAAATATAAAAGACATCTTTAAACACAGCTCTCTCATCTTTAAAGAAAACAAAACAATTAAAATTAATTCATTACTTACAATTGTTATATGTAAAAATTTACAATAAATTTTCGTCTCTCCTCACAAACTGACAGCTATTTTTAGGAACGAAGGTAAATAGTTGTACCCTACTAACTTCGTACCCTTTAAAACTTCCTACCCTGTACCCTATAAAGCAATGTACCCTGTACCCTATAACTAAATATCCCATAGACATTTAATGCAATACACAGTCACTTTCTCAGGGTACATTACATAAAGTGTTGTGTAAGCATGTCGAAATTATGAGCCAAGGTTAACGCCTTGTTGGTTATGTTGTCCTGGTACTTTTGGTATAGTATAGTATTACATTATCTGTAGTAATATTTCAAATATATTATAAATAAAGAGTATAATTATTATTTATATTAATTTTAAATACCTACTTAAATAAAAATAATATTCCCCATATTTTAATAATAAACAAATTGAATGTTTTATCTACGCAAACTTCTGTAAGACTAGCTTTTGCATCGTGATATACATACATAGTCATATGATATTCGATATTAGATAGAACATTATTACGCTCGCTCTATCTTCCAAATTTCATACAAAACTTTAGCCCTTTTTACATAACACAGTATTAAATTTACATTACTCAAACTTCCTTGAAAAATGCAATATGACTTCACAAATATATATACCGTTATTGACCCGTTGCTTCGTGCAACGGTTTTTTAGAACAATAACGTTACTGTCAAATTCTTTTAATACTTAAGTTACGTATAAAGGTTCTTAAAATTATTACTTTGTGCTTCGATAAAGCTGATTTAATTCCTTGAATTTCATGACGTTACTCTGACCTGTATGTTTGTATGTAACCTACTCCGTGACTCGAGAACGGTCGGATTTAATTCATACTTTGTACACTTATCAAGGATCGGTGATATGACAATAATTTTGACATATATAGTTTACGCTTTTTTTTAAAGACAGTTTAACATATTTTATTTTTAAATTTTATTGAAATGAAATGAAATGAAATGAAAATAAGTTTATTATATATTATAAGTTTATTAACTTGTAGGTGAGAGAATAGGTCATAAATTATTTTAATGTATTATTGCAAACAACTTTTTTTGTAACGCTAGTCATATTTTTAAACTAGCTGTGCTCCGCGGTTTTACCCGCAGTGCTCCGCTCCTGTTGGTCTTAGCGAGATGATATTATATAGCCTAAAGCCTTCCTCGATGAATGGGCTATCTAACACAGAAACAAAGAACGAATTATCTAACACAGAAAGAACGCGCGTTCAAACAAACAAACTCTTCAGCTTTTAAATACATATTTAATAACAAAAAAATATTAATAAGAAAGATATTATAAACAGACACTAAAAATTAATTAGATTTTTATACATTTCCTAAATAAATAAACACATTATAAATAACGAAGTACCTACCAGGATATCATAACCACATAGGAGTTTCCGTAGAGAATGTAACAACCTTCATTGCATACTTTGAATATTAACAAAGACTAAGAATACTAATATAAATGTATAGTTGTAGGTGAGAATGTATGGAAAAACTGGTCCAATTTTGAAAGTTTTTGGCTTTATGATAAGCTTCTTCATCGGAATACCTAACGTCGATTGTTTTAAAACGCGTCAATTTACAAGCTTTTCCTAATAGTCATCTATTTCATTAAATTTAAGTCATTATATAAAATAAATAACAGGAAAAAAATAGACAAAACGAACTATTTTTACTTCCAAATAAGTTTAATATACTTATACTTTAAAGTTAAAAATGTATGTTACTCTTTCGTACAAAAGGGCCGATCAATTCTGAATGAAACACGCTACAGAGATAGATTACGGTCTGGATAAGCATATACTCAAACTCAAACATTTATTTATTCAATAAGACTTCTTCTAGAAGCACCTTTGAATCGTCATTACATATTTTTAACATTTACCACCGATTCGGAAAGCAGTATCTATGGAGAAGAACCGGCAAGGAACTCCATAGTTGCTCTTTTAAAATCATGTCAATACAATTTAATCTATACTAATAATATTATAAAGAGGAAAGGTTTGTAATTATGTATGTATGTATGGTTTTCACGCATAAACTACAGGACCGATTTCAAAAATTCTTTCACCATTAGAAATCTGCATCTTCACTGAGCAACAAAGACTATATTGCATTTTCAAAAAAATTAGAGATCCTTACCAAATATGCAATAATGTAACCCAAGGTGTAAAAAATTCCTTAATAAAAATTCTGTCATCGCGTGCGCTGCGGAATCTATTCCGTGAAGTACGAGGATGGTTCTTATGAAAAAAAACGTAAACATGTAGGTACCACGGGCGAAGCCGGGGCGGACCGCTAGTTTTACATAATATGTAACTACGCAAAGTATCATAATATGTCAAAGAATTGTATATAGGCTGTTTTGAACTAGATACCACGCAAGTGAAGCCTCATCCTAAAGCTAGTATTAAAAAATTAAATGAACAAATATTTTTTTACTATTTCGTCATATAAAATATCAATCATCCGTAATGATTTACAAATATATTGCAAAAACACTGCAATGATATTTGTTCATCTCAAGTACAAGAAACGGTTTTGACATTTTCTGCTATGATCCAATGATGATGGTTTCAACAAAGATTCGAATCAACGGTGCATTTACATCAAACGAATATAGAGCTAGAGCTAGAGCTAGAGCAAGAGCATTCTTTCGTGATTTTTATTGTACACGAAAACTCGTATTCAGTGTTGTTCAGTATTAGAACAATGCATTGAATATTTTACAACACACTAAGAACAACGAAAGAATAGTCTACGCCTGCTAACACCAAAATAATTCGAAAAAGTGGGGCTAGACTGTGCATTTGGTCGGTTGATGTAAATTCACCGTCATAAAAAGCATTTTTTTAATAGTAGAAAGCTGTAGAGTTTGTTTCTTTGCTTGCACGCGCTAATCTTAGGAATCACGGGTCCGATTTGAAAAAATATTTCACTGTTAGATAGTCCGTTCGTTCAGGATTAACGATATGCAGCGATATGCAATTTATTTTAGTAAAATAATTTTTAGCGAATGTTTCGTTATTTAGAAATGTTTCTTTTTTAATAATGCAAAAATGGTTGATTCTGTTTAGATCACATTTCATACAGATAAATATTATAATCTGGAATGTGTAAGTGCATAGGCTTTTTTTCACTTTGTAATTACTCGAGCAATGCCGCGGGTCCAACTAGTTAATTAATAAAATAAATTTGCTTATTCGACCTTCATAAACATTACAAAGATGTTTTCTTAGTATAAACGGATAAACCCACAATTTTACTACCCACAGTAATTTTTTTCTTATTATCCTCAAAAACATATCCAATAGACTTGTATTCAAACACTTTATTTACAAATAATTTTTAAAATAGCCATAGTTTTTAATTTTTATAAGTAAATAATAAATTAAAAACGACCCATCCATTTGCGTCCGTGATCACCGACGCTTAACTTCACTTATCAAATTTTACAAGTAAAATTTTCTACAGAATTAAGTGTTTTTTTTTTTTTTGTGTGGTGATTCTCAATGTTAGCCAGAAGGGCTACTACATTTTAACGCGGACGCGGGGGTGAACTGAAGGTTCACCCTGGTAGCGACATGCGTAAGGGCGTCCCCCCTTGACGGGGATCTCGAACCTCGGCTTGGGCTGTCGCTTGATTGGAGGAGGCCAGAAGGGCCCTAGTCGGACGGGCGCTCACCCGGGTGGGCGCGGGAACGCGGAACAAGGGACCTCGTCTTCGCCGGCGAAGACGGTGTACGCTTTCTGCTGTGGTGTGTGCGGTGTCGCGGTTTGTTCGACGTTGGGCTTCAATCGCCGAGTCTAGCCGTGCGTTAGCTTTGGTAATCTCGTCGTCGGAGTCGTCCAAGACGTGCCTCGGCCGCCTGCGACGATGAGAGGTAACGGGGTTCGCGACGTATATGCGATGGCCTTTGTCACCAATGGGTTCGGGTGGTTTTTAGCCTTGTCGAAGTAGCGTTTTGACGCCTGCTTCATCCATTGGGCTATGGTGGGGAGTTCTAGGTCCTTAAGTAGGTCCACGTTACGCACGAACCAGGGCGCTCCAGTCGCTATTCTCATGAACCGCGACTGAATCGTCTGGAGCTTGTGTATGGAGCTGGGAGCGCAATGCGCCAAAACTACACTAGCATAAGTGAGGATTGGACGGACCACCGTTTTGTAAAGTGTCACCTTACTTCTAAGGGACATTTTACTGCGTTTGTTAATAAGGTAATAGAGCCGGCTCAAAACATAGCCGGCTTTCTTACGGACTGCCTTAATGTGGGCGCTAAATGACATATGTGCGTCTAGAGTGACGCCTAAGAATTTGGTGTGCTTTTGCCACGGAATGACTTGGCCGTAGAGTTTGACACTGTCTATGGCCTCGGGGCCGCTGCGCCTGAAGAGCACAGCGGCGCTCTTGTCGGGGTTCACTGTGATAGAATTAAGTGTGTTAGGGAACACACTTAATTCTATCACAGTGAACTGTGTGTTTTAAGTGTGTTCCTCTAGGTGCTTTTATAAAATTCAACGAATCATAATTTTCGCAAACAATTCTTATCTAAAAAATGTAATTAATTCTAATCTATACTAATATTATAAAGCTGAAGAGTTTGTTTGTTTGAACGCGCTAATCTCAGAAACTACTGATCAGATTTGAAAATTTTTTTCGGTTAGATAGTCTATTTATCGAGGAAGGCTATATTATATCATCACGCAGGAGCGGAGCCGCGCGGGTGAAACCGCAACGCAGCTAGTCAAATCATAATTTTTTCGCAAACAATTCTTACCTAAAAAATTTAATAAATTCTAGTTCATAATAAAATAACCGACCCATCCCAATCTATCCGCTCGCACCAACGCTTAACCTCAGCAAATAACATAATGAAACAGACATTTACGAAAACACTACTTTCACTATATTACGCAAAACTAAAGCGGCGCGTGCGCAAATCGAATGGTAAGTTACAGATATATTTCTATTACTAACTTATTATTCGATGCTAGTTAGTGACCGCGACGTTACCTGCATTTGACACTAGGTTTTAGATATTATCGAAACTAATATTATAAAGCTGAAGAGTTTGTTTGTTTGAACGCGCTAATCTCAGGAAATACTGGTCCGATTTGAAAAATTCTTTCCGTGTTAGATAGCCCATTTATCGAGGAATCGAGGAAGGAGGATCGGCGTGAGTGCCGAGTACGCGTGTCAGAAGTGAAACTTCTTTGCCCGATTTAAAGATACCAAAATCGTTGCCTTACTCCATGACGTGACGGTATTGCCACGACGCGACCTTTAAATTTTACTCTCAACGCGCCTAAAGAAGCTTCTCTTCAAAAAAAGTAAGAAAAAATCGTCCTTCCATCAAAGAATAGCATTGAAATTCGATTAAGTGAAAATCTCTAAAATTGCTTACTTAACAATTCCTCAAGGTGCTTAAGTAATACTTAACTATATATCCGTCCATTGTCTTAATACTTAGATATTATCACACTGAATGATAGTTTTTTAGGGTTCCGCAAAGGAAAAACGGGACTCTATTATCTATACTAATACTAATATTATAAAGCTGAAGAGTGTTTGTTTGTTTGAACGCGCTAATCTCGGGAACTATTGGTCCTATTTGAAAAATTCTTTCGGTGTTAGATAGCCCATTTATCGAGGAAGGCTATAGGCTATATATCATCTCGTTGAGACCAACAGGAGCAGAGCACTGCGGGTAATACCGCGGAGCACAGCTAGTCACAGATAATAATTAAATAATATTTATATTATCTCTATATACTGCTCTCTGCTCTATATACTAATGCTGTCCGTCTGTCTGTCTCTATCACCAAGCAAGTATCTAATGAACCGAGCAGACATTTAAATTTTTTAAATATGTATTTCTGTTGCCGCTATAAGAACAAAATATAACAAAGAATCGAGATTAAACAACGGTTGAAGCAGTCATTGCCTCAGCCCCCGGAATCACAGACACAATAGAAAATCTATTGTGTCGTGGCCCGATCGGGCCGCTCGGTTTGGATTTGTATTTGTTCTGTAGCATATTTGTACGGAACACTGTCTCGCGGGCCCGACTCGCACTTGACCGATTTTTTAGTCTATTATTATGAACAATACTGTATAAGAAACGTTATTGTAGTGTAGTTCGATTATTCTAATAAATGGCAATCAATTTCTATGGTGTTTTAGTTTGAATCGATAAAATAAAAGAGAATATTATACTCTGTAATAATGCAGCTTTCTATAACGGGGAAAAAAGTGGATTTTTTATTTAAAATAAATAAATCACTGTTTATTAAATTTATTAAAAAATACAAGTCTTATGTAACAATTCCTTTAATATCAAATTAAATGTACGTTTCTAACTACGCCAATTACAGACATAAATAGCATTTAGTAGGTTATACCGGGTGTCACGGATGTCCTATCGTATGCTTAATGGAGCATATAGTGTTTAACCTTCTGATGCTGTAAAAAATATTTATAAAATCCGGTCGTGCAGGAAAACTTATCTCAAAACTTTTCAATAAACTTCGTGTTCGTAACCCTAACTACGCGGATCATACTCGTGAGCGTTATACATAAGCGGTCATTGACCTCGAACGCTATGCTTAACCTCGTACCTCGAAAATAAATACCTACTGTTTGGATAATATTTTTTAGAGTATACGAGACAAATACACAAGTACACTATCGTTTATTTATACAAAAAAAAAAAAAAAACGAAAAATTACTTAGTACCATCGCCTTCTGACCGCACCCTTTTAATACTGAATGATATTTTAATCTTTACTAAATTTTTTTATTGAGATACATGCGTATCAATTATTTTTGTACAATGATATTGAAATAAGGTACATACCAACTTGTAGAAATTTCAGCAAACAACATGCAGTAGGTACCTATCACACACTTCACTTCACATTTCACAACATACTAAAACATTTATTCTTCTAGAAGCACTTTTGAATTGTCATAACATAGTTTTACCAATTAGGTAGGGTCATTGCGCCTGTTCGCGTCCACTTAGTGCAGTTGGAAAGTTTGAAGGAGAAAATAAAAATGTTCCAGAACAAATTTCAACGCAAAATTTATGTAACGTGTTCATTACATAGTCTATTTTAAGATTTACTTTCAATTATGTTGGAAATATCATGTGGTTTTTATTTATCTAGCAGAATTAGGCGTTTTACCCAGTTCGCGTCCAAAAATTCCAGTTTGCGTCCACCCGTGGACCAGTTCGCGTCCACCAGCTTAGAAAAGGAATTAGGAGTGTATTGGGTGATATTTTATCAGATAAATGCAAATAAAAATTAGATTTTAATAAATTATTTATTTACGAATATAGTTATTTAATAAAAATTGGCCAAATGCGAGTGGGACTCGCACACCGAGGGTTCCGTATTATCCTGGTTTTTTTCATATGTTTTAACTGTAAATGATTATTTTTTCAATGTTTCCCTTATTTGTGCTATAAGACGTTGCTTCGTACCAAACTTCAAGTGTCTGTGTTCACGTAAAGTATCCTGTAGGTTTTGATTCCCTTGCGATTGTCGAAATTTGCGAAAATTTGCAGCATAAACGGCTGTATCTTTTGATTGCTTTGGCTTATAAGTTTGATTTTTTCATTGCTTCAAGGGACCGTAGACTTGAGTATTCAATATAAATTTCAGCTTTATACCTCCACGCGTTACTGAGAAAAATGGTCTTGACAGAAAGACAGACCGGCAGACGGACATACAGACGGACGGAAATCAAAGCGATCCTACAAGGAAACCGGTTTTTCCTTTTGAGGTTCGGAACCCTAAAATCAACATTAATATTAATATAATTCACTGTAAGGAAACCGGAAAAACTTATTTATATTTATCTTCTCATCATTAATAGAACTAAAAATTAACAAAAGACAAAGTTACGTTATGTAAATAAATAATAATCAGTTCTATTAAGATTACCTCCCTACCCTATTTTTTAGTTTCTAATGAATTAAATTTCTTTTTTGTTTACATTACCAGACTTATTGACTCTCATTCTCAAAAATACTAGTCTCATTCTTAGAATACCCATTTTAAAATGAAAAAATAGCATAAAAATTTGCTAATTTGAATGAAAATTTTAATTATCAACTTGTAGTCTTAGTCAAAAATTTACAATCTATTTTAAATTACATATTTTAACAAACAATTAATTGATACGTAATGAAAAACAATGTGGACGCAATATGTTCTATTGTTATGCACTATAGGTATAGTTTGCGCCCACCGTGGACGCAAAATGGAAGTTGTACAAATTCGGTGTAGTAATTCGCGTCCACCTTATTTTAGCTATTAATTGTAAAAGAAATAAGCTGATTTATAATCCATACTATTCCATGTTTTGTTAGCAAAGTAAAGAAACAGTTATATATTCAAAAATTCACATTTAACAATAAGATACTTACCGTCAAACGCGACGCTGCGCACTATTTTTTTCTCAAAATCCCGCGCGTTTTAGCTTTCTCGTTTAATAGCCAAAATTAAATATTTTTTTAAATAGGATAGGCGGTGCGCAGGCATATTTTGAATATGTGTGCATGTCTCTTATACATTGAGGTATTATCGGAAATTTTTCTTATTACAATTTTAATTAAAATATACTTATTTTCGTGAATTTTCTAAAAGATACCCGCAAAATGGACGCGAATAGGCATGTGGACGCGAACAGGCGCAATGACCCTACCTCCGAACCGAACAAAAATACGCTCGAAAACAATTATAGGACGGTAAATTCCGCTGGTGATGTGCTTCTCTTCCGTCTATGTACCTATCGCTGCCGATATAAATCTCGAGCTGCAGCGAGCTGATTACCATCCTCTGCACACACACACATAATCATATTGTAATTTGTAATACCTACTCCGCGTTCGTATAATACCTACGACATTACCGAGTCAGATACTCACAGATGAAACACAGAAAACGCAAACGATAGCAACTTGACACCGAAAGATGAAACAAGCGACTACCAAAATTTATTTAAAATTACTTACAAACTTCAATAATAATACGAATAAACGTACAATGTGAGTTTAGGGATTCGTAGGGAAATGTTTGTAAAAATACCTATAATAAGAATGATTTAGAATACTTACATAATAATATCTGTTCCTTTCAACTTTTGCTAGATGAAACTCAATAATTAAAATATGGTGCCTAATCTTAGAGAGATTAGAGTATAAATAGCAACTTAAGGTACCTAAATACCTATTAAATAATAATATTATTCCCAGCATAAAACTTAAAAATATCATTTCATGATAATTTCATATTAAATTATAATATGATTGTATTTTTTCATTTGTAGTTACAAAAGAAAATTGAAAGTAAATAATAAAAAGATAAGTAAAATAAAATATTAAATAAACAACGGAACCATATTTTTAAAAGGCGGCATTTCACAAACGAAAGGCGGCGTTACCTTTGCTAGGTGCACAAAGATACCGCCACCGGGCACCGGCACGTGTAAGCGTCCGCGTATTTTAATAATTGCACAAATTTTGTTAAATTGTTAGTGCTCCACCAAACGTCTTAGCGTTAAGGGCTGTGATAGATCTGCGCGGGAGATTCGGGATCGTTCGTCGTAATTCGTATTTTGTGTTTATAATAATTAGTTAAAGTTATTAAAGCAGTGATTGTATAAATCCGTAAGATAATGTATTTAAGTAGTTACGAGATTTTCTTATGTTACTGTTATTTTAAGAAGTGATTGATATTTGGAGTAGTAGGTATTTAATACATTATGTAATATTTGTTTACCTTCGTCACTCATCATTCGTCATCATTGTGTAATATGTATGTATTACGATCCTGTGATTCCTGTGCATGATAATCGGGTGAGTGTTTGCATTTTGAAACCGTTGATTTCTTCTAGTAAATATGACACCGTGTGCATGCAATTATTGTTTACGACACATCTAATTACTAAAAATCATAAGTAAAACATACTTTCTATTTCTTAAATCAAAGTATTATTATTCATTTTCACTAATAATTATTAATCCAAATGGCAAATAGGGTAAGGTCGTATAATTATCAATAATTATTAATATTTTAGACTTATTTTATTAAATAAATAAATTTATTATTTAGCCTTCACAACTCAGTAGGTACTATTATTACAATAATTATTTTGTCAGTAATCTTAATTATGTAGGTAGTTGTTATGACTTATGAGTTTGAGGGAGTCGTACTTTATTTTTATCGTTATGAAAACTTTGATACTTAAATGTTTTTTTTTTGGTATAAATAAACGATAGTGTACTTGTGTATTTGTCTCGTATACTCTAAAAAGATTATCCAAACAGTAGGTATTTATTTTCGAGGTTCGAGGTTAAGCATAGCGTTCGAGGTCAATGACCGCTATGTATAACGATCGCGAGTATGATCCGCGTAGTTAGGGTTACGAACACGAAGTTTATTGAAAAGTTTTGAGATAATTTTTCCTGCACGACCGGATTTTATAAATATTTTTTACAGCATCAGAAGGTTAAACACTATATGCTCCATTAAGCATACGATAGGACATCCGTGACACCCGGTATATTGCTCGATAATTATTACTGGGAATTTCTGAAATTCACTGAATTCTACAATAATAAGAAATGCATATATACTGACACAATTAAACTTTACACAGATATTTATTCAACTAAACTTATTTCACGAGCGTATTTAAATTTTAAAATTCACAAATAACTACGGAGAAGTAGGACGAGATAGTTCACAAAATATAGCAATTTTTGAATGACCGTTATGACGTATAACATCTTTGTCTCCCCGTGACCACGCTCTTAAAATAATATAATGAATAAATCGCGTTTAAATACCGTGAAAATCTTTAATTTCTAAAAATACACACAAATCAAATATAATTATAAAATACAGTTTTAGTTCTTTTAAATTGTTTCCACACTTTAGAACAAATAATATTAGTAACTATTATCATAGATTGTTACCTAAATAAATAATTAAACAATCTATATGCATGTTGACTGACCGGTTGGCTTAGTGGTCGTGGGTTCGAATCCCATCCCGGGTTAATATTTGTGTGATGAACATTGATGTTTGCTCTGTGTCTGGGTGTTAATTATCTGTATAAGTATGTATTTAAAAATTCTATATGTATGTTAATCTTCTATTATACATTATGTAAAAGTACTAGCTGTGCCCCGCGGTTTTACCCGCATTGCTCCGCTCCTATCTGAGGCGTGATGATATTATATAGCCAATAGCCTTCCTCGATAAATGGGCTATCTAACGATGAAATCATTTTTCAAATCGGATCCGTGGTTCCTGAGATTAATGCGTTTAAGCATACAAACAAACTCTACCGCTTTATAATACCTATTTGTACATATAGATATTATTATGTTTAGATTAAAATTGAGAAATTATAAGATAAATTGAAACACTGAGGTAGTTGTGAGTGACCTAGTTGCCTAACTAATAAATTCGATCAATAAGTTAGATTACTGAGTCGCCTAAAGCAACTCAAGAAAATAATATGAAAGTTATACGCCTCAATTTATTACTAATATTATAAATGTGAATGTTTACTAGGATGAAAGAGTATGGAGTTTCTTGTCGGTTCTTCTCCATAGATACTGCTTTCCGAATCGGTGGTAAATGAAGACTGTGACGATTCAAAAGTGCTTCTAGAAGAAGTCTAATTAAATAAATAAATGTTTGAGTTTGAGTTTCATGGATGTTTGTGAAATTTTCACACAAAAACAGCTGATCGAATCTGTATGTTTGTACAAAGAATTAGCTTATTGGCTTTTTATACATTTTCCTATTTTTAAAAGAAATAGCTATACTGCAATTTACGAGTATTTAATCATTAGTTAAAACTTTCACCCGCTATTTCAACACCACAGCGATACCTACATATTTTAAAGATGTAACCTATGTTTGACCCAGAGCAACCCAATAGCAGACAAACAGACAGTCTTTCGCATTTAATATAAGTATACAGGGTGTCCCACTATCGGTATAGTAAACGCGAAGGGACTTGTAGTCTTGCATACACTGATCACGTAAACAACAAAAATACGCCAAAATTTTTTTGCTAAATTTTTCCTTAAAATAATTCATGTTTTCTTCTCTAGCTTCGCGCAGCCGGCATATACCGCTTCGCTAATGTGAGCATTTTGTCTATGAAACCTTAATCTTAAACGATAGCTCACGTGCGGGTGGCAAAGTTGTTAGAGGTGTACACAAAGAGTTTTAAGAATTCATCTTTTTGAAAAAAAAAATGCATCTGGAATTTTATAATCATTTTTTACGTACTCAGCGTATGCTAAACTATAACCTCCATTAAGCTTAGAATACCGACGGTGGGTCACCCTGTAGATTGTATTATAAAATAACCTACATTTGATGCACTGATTTCCTTCCGTGATACAAAGACAATTCCTCTTATTTCGTAACTCAAACTCAAACTCAATTATACGTGTTTTTCTAACGACCTTGAAAAAGTATGTTTTACGTAATATAGTAGTAATTAAATTAGTGAAAGCGGTTATACACCGCTGCCCGTGTTAGTGACAATACTGTTTTAATATACTGATTTGTAGTTTTAACCGACTTTAAAAAACGAGGTTCCTAATTTTATTACTTACTAGGTTTCCGCCCGCGCAGTCAAAGAAAAACCCGCATAGTTCCCGTTCCCGTGGGATTTCCGGGATTGCGTCATTTTCCCGGGATAAAAAGTAGCCTATGTCCTTTCTCGGGTATCAAAATATCTCCATACCAAATTTCATGAAAATTGGTTTTGTAGTTAAGGCGTGATTGAGTAACAGACAGACAGACAGAGTTACTTTCGCATTTATAATATTATAGTATGGACTAGCTGCACCCCGCGGTTTTACCCGCGCTCGTGAATGATAACGTTCCTGTGGGAATATCGGTATAAAAATAGTTACTCCTTATAACAACAGCTATCTGTCAGTGTAAGTCCCGTCAAAATCGGTCCAGCCGTTCCTGAGATTAGCCGGAACAAACAGATAGTCAAAAATTGTAAGAATAACTATTTCGGTATATGTACAGTGTATACGATATCCATATGCATTTAGTAAAAATCGGTTATTTCAATATTAAAGACACTAATTTTATTATTGATATAGATTCTTTTTCTAGAAACGTTTTTTCCATTTTATATATTTTTAAATGTTACTTACATTTTTGATGTTTTCTGTTTGTACCACTTGTAGAATAAATGTATCTCTCTTTCTTTTGGTGCTAGAGTCAAATATAATAAACTAGCTGCGCTTCGCGGTTTTACCCGCATTGCTCCGCTTCTGTTGGTCTTAGCGTAATGATATATAGCCTATAGCCTTCCTCGATAAATGGACTATCTAACACCGAAAGACTTTTTGAAATCGGATCAGTAGTTCCCGAGATTAGCTCGTTCAAACAAACAAACTCTTCAGCTTTATAATATTAGTATAGATTAAACCCATATTGATAAGCAAAAAAGGTTGCCAAGTGACTCGTATTTTTGAAACGAGATTTGACACAATGGTCATTGACGTTCCTATTCTTATTTAAATCTCGTAGTATTTATTTTTCAAACATTTTACTACTTTTTATAAATAACTAGGTTTCCGCCCGCGGCTTCGCCCACGCAGTCAAAGAAAAACCTGCATAGTACCCGTTCCTGTGGGATTTCCGGGATTGCGTCATTTTCCCGGGATAAAAAGTAGCCTTTGTCCTTTCTCGGGTATCAAAATATCTCCATACCAAATTTCATGAAAATTGGTTCAGTAGTTTAGGCGTGATTGAGTAACAGACAGACAGATATGAGTTACCTACTTTCGCATTTATAATACATAATATTAAGTATGGATAGTATGGATTGTTACATTGTAGAGTTTCATGCTACAGACCATATAAATTTCTTTACCTAATTAAAATGATAGCAATAATCGGATCTATATCACACTTTTTGTTTGTTTGTCTGTATGTTCGTCCAAGCTTGACCCATGCGTTATATGTTTCCTGCTTCCTTCCTTGATCATATTTCCTTAATTAATTCAAAGTGTATTGTCTAATTAGTGTCACGCAATGTTTAGTGAAAACATATGTTTCCGATTTTGTTTTAGTTGAAAACGGCTGTTTTAGATTTGATAAACTGATTTAACAATGAGTTTCTTCAAAATAATTCTTCATTGACAAAACTAATTTTACATTTAGTTGTTATTTAAATTATAATTAACTAGCTTACCGCCCGCGGCTTCGCCCGCTTTGTCGAAAACCTAATAAATTATATACTAAAACCTTCCTCTTGAATCACTTTATCTATTTAAAAAACAGCATCAAAATCCGTTGCGTAGTTTGAAAGATTTAAGCATACAAAGGGACATAGGGACATAGGCACAGAGAAAGCGACTTTGTTTTATACTATGTAGTGATTACAAATAATAATCAAGAGAACTTATTTGTAATATCTCGTCAGTTGTAACCTATTAAAAAAGGATTATGATTATAAGAAAATATTATAATCGAACATCACACAAAAAGCTTGTCTGCCAAAGCATGTATTACATAAAACAGTATTGTTAAAGGTCATTTACACGCTGACTAAGCAGAATGTCTGAAGCTAAATCGGAATAACCCGTTGATGTAGTTATAATAAATAAAATAAATAATATAATAAATAAATTCTTTATTTGACAACAAAAAAATATACATGTACATGCAATTATTGGAACACTTACATATAAGTAAAACATAAACCTTAGGTACAATTAATTGCGATATTTGAACAATGTCTCCTATGCTAGGAAATGACCTGTGTTATAGACACTACTACAATATTGAACTTAATTATAAGAAGTCCTATTTAATCTTTATAGAAAAATAAACATCTTTATTTAGGTCATCTATTGGGCATAGATTTCTATTAGAACATAGTTTAACATTATTTAGCCCACTGCTACTAATCACTACATAGTATAAAACAAAGTCGCTTTCTCTGTCCCTATGTCCCTATGTATGCTTAAATCTTTAAAACTACGCAACGGATTTTGATGCGGTTTTTTTAATAGATAGAGTGATTCAAGAGGAAGGTTTTAGTATATAATTTATTATGTTTTAGACAAAGCGGGCGAAGCCGTGGGCGGAAAGCTAGTATGATAATATGATATTAATATTATGTTCTAGCAATATGAATATATACAATATTGATAAAATTTCTTCACTAAGTATATGTAAACTTAAAAATTTATCGTTAGTAGGTAGTATTTTTTTATAATTGTGTGGTCCTTAAAATTATAGACGTAAAAGTTTGTAAGAATGTTTGTTACTCTTTCATTAGGAACCCACTAAACAGATTTTGAGGATACTTGGCTTGATTTTGTAGTTTTATATTTACTAGCTTTCCGCCCGCGGCTTCGCCCGCGATTTCAAATAAAAACCCGCATAGTTCCCGTTTCCATGGGATTTCCGGGATAAAACCTATCCTAAGTGTGTGTTAATCTAAGCTACTCTCTATATGTGTGCTTAATTTCATTGTAATCGGTTCAGTAGTATTTGCGTGAAAGAGTAACAAACACACACATACACATCCTCACAAACTTTCGCATTTATATTATTAGAAGGATGTGTAGGATAACCACAAGTTTTTATTACTTTCTTTCATCCCTATTGCGTGGTGTGTCAATAAAGACTTTGATCAAGCATTCAATAATATTATAGCCAGCGTCTCGTTTATGTAAATTCGAATGGTTTCTCAACTGCGCTATGTATTGTGAGGCACGCAACCACTAGGGTGGTCGCGGGTTCGAATCTTGTGGGACTGTACCGAACTTTCGTTGTTAGGATTTGAGTTTTATTTGGGAAGTCCTGATTTTTACGAATAAATAAAAAAATATTTGTATTAAAATATAATTGTTAAATTGATAGTTGTGTATCACATGTGTTTCACATAGTTGTGTATAAAATCAGGTTATGATTTTCATGGATAAATTAAATGTATTATAAATTGTATTAAAATACACGTGGTAATAAAATAAGCAGTTAAATAAGTTAAAAAAAGAAACAGTTAAAAAATTACATAATTTACACAGGCTAAAAAATTAAAATTAAAATTAATTGTAGTACTATATTATGTTCAACAAAGTAAATATTCTTGTTTAGTTGTTTTGTGTATGTTTACTTACGCATATAATAAACTAGCTGCGCATTGCAGCATGCGGGTACAATTTCACCCGCATGGCTCCGCTCCCGTTGGTCTTAGCGTAATGTTATATTATAGCCTATAGCCTTCCTCGATAAATGGGCTATCCAACACCAAAAGAATTTTTGAGATTTGCGCGTTCAAACAAAAAAAAAACAAACAACCTCTTCAGTTTTATAATATTAGTATAGATTGGGTAATTCAAATTCTAAATGATTTATTTGCATAGAAGATGATGCAATAATATTTCACTGATTTATAAATTTGATATTTTTCCTTCCCAAATTAATTACATAAATGACCTTCACAGTTCATTAAAAAACGAGTTTTAATTTCAATCTTATCACATAAACCAATATTTATAATTATTTAAAATTAAACTAAACATTTTTCGGTTGCAACATCCTCATTACCTGTATACATTACGATATCTCATTAAATAAATTTATTACACTAATAATAATTAATTAAAAACTACATTCTTAGCATATCTTGCAACTGTGCTTTTTATTACACTTAATAATTAAATTTTAAATTGTTGTTTTTAATTGTTTAAAGTATTTCGTTCTCATGATACTTTGGCAGGTCAAGTTTGTGTTTGTTTAAGTAAAGGATTTTGAAGTAAAACTTCTTTAGGCCCATTGAGAGTAAATTTTCATGATATACCGTCACATCATGGAGTAGGCGACGATTTTGGTATCTTAGAATCTTACCAAAGAAGTTTCACTTCTGACACGTGACACGTACGCTCTTTTTTATACATACATTGGAGCAAGATCTCTTAGTTTGTGATTATCTACTTTTTTTCAGCTGTGATATGCAGGCTAAATCATTTAGAAACATAAAAAATCCATTTCAAATAATTCGTCAATTACAGTCCTTCATATTACCACATAACAATCTTTTAAAATAACATTAAATATTTACGCAAGACATTTACTGCTACGCAAAACTAATACTTCCCGTGTAATAAGAAATCTGCATGTTTGCCAATTTAATAGGTATCACATAAATAGTCAATCTAATTAATTAAAAACAAAAATTAAATACACCTTGGGCATAAGCTTTTGAAGAAAATTCTGACTTTTGTTATTAAAATTAGTAATAGTTATAAAGAAAACTTAAACACACATACTGCACTGCACTTAATGTAAAAGATTAACTTATTAGATTTACATGGTGACAGTTATATTGCAGATATTCCAAATTAATATACAAACGTATCGAATAAGTTATTCGTCTCTACGTTAAAATGACCAAATTAATCAGTAAAGTTTTAAAACTATGCACCACGAGATATTTATTTATTTATTTATTTATTTATTTACAATAAAAACACCTCTAATTTTCAAAGTAGTCCCAATACAACAACATTTTATCAATCTCTCTTCCCTTACCAAACACACATATTTTCACCAAACCAAACGACCTTCAAGAAAAACAATATCCCATATTATCACGATTGATTGTCACCCTACACCCCCTCTCCAGTCCGCCACTCTACAGCAAGTCTGTTCACCAGTTCACTATTTGAAAGTGCTTTAGTGTGGTAGTGTGTGGATTTTAATCGCTTCAGGTATATTAAAATATGTGCAAAACATTATTATATTATACACGCAATAGTAAGGAGTTTATCAAATATAGAGCTAAATTATACTCAAAAATATATTATTTATCGAATGAAAACATCATTTTCAAGCTGTATTACATGACTTTTTTTGTTATTTCACATAAATAAATCAATGTTCAATACTTAAAAAGCTAAAAGTATGTTTTTATTTTCTTTTAAAGCTGTGTTTTAAATTGACATTGACTATCTTTGAAAGTGGCTTTTATATTTGTTTTAAAGTTATTTTTATTATTATTTATATGCTATTTGTAATACGATTTCACTTAAACACGAACACGTATTAGTAGGTATAATTAGAGAAATAATATTATAGTTCAAGGGAATTAAATGAAAAATTCTTATTTAAATAAAATGAGGAAATACTGAATAAAATAAAAAGTCGATAGATTTCATGTTTTATATATAAACCAGTGTAACAAGAAAGACAGACTTACATATATTTATATAATAATATGTTTAATGTATAAGTTACATAATAATATTTGTAACCCACATTTCTTGTTTTATAATAAAATCGAGTTTAAAGATGCTTTAAAACATTACAATATATCGCGTGAAATCTCTCTCAATTATTTATATAGTTTTAATAAATGAAGGAGGCAATGAGATATTTAATAAATAAATGTTTTTAATAAAGATAGGAATAGTCAATCAAAAATACATCTACTTATAAACAATGTCAAATCCTCTGCTATGTATTTAATCTACATTTTAATTTATTATGCGATAATTATGAATAAATAAATATTTATAACCACCGTAAGTTCATAATATATTAGTACATTTAATTGTAAAGTTTCATCAAAATCCGTCCAGTACTTTTTGAGCCAAGTCGTTACAAACATACTTACAATTCTTTATAATATTAGTATAGATGACACCTAACATTTACGAACAAAATACCAAAGTTTATATCTTCTTAAAGTATATTGCCATCCGCCATTTTTGTTATATCATAACTACGGCATATATTTATTATATATTAAATCAGTCAACTGGTCTCTGAGAATATATTAAACGGTTGTAAATATATAGATTTGATAAGTTTTATTGCTATTTGATAGCACGTGACTTTGTCTGTGTTAAATAGTAATTTTGTAAAGAGTATAGTTTTTTCTAGAAGGAATTATAAAAATTGATATTTTATTATATGGAAACTATAACCAAAATTAAATATGTAATGCTTATATTGCCATCTACAAAATAGCAGAAATCAGTTTCTGTTTTTATTATAAACTAGCCGTGCCCAGCGGTTTTAACCGCAGTGCTCCGCTCCTGTTGGTCTTAGCATGATGATATAATATAGCCTATAGCCTTCCTCGATAAATGTGCTATCTAACACCGAAAGAATTTTTTTTAAATCGGACCATTAGTTCCTTAGATTAGCGCGTTCAAACATACAAACTCTTCAGCTGTATAATATTAGTTTAGATAAAACAAAAGGATACCCACGAATAGATCACATTTCAAGGTCACAATTATTTAGCTACCAAAACATTCACTTTCAGTCAAATTTATTTCGGTCACCACAAATTACAATATTATGGTTGAAATGAAAATGAATACCAAAAATATTTTTGAAGTGAAACTTTTTCAGGCACGTTGAGAGTAAAATTGGCAATACGTTCACGTCATGGAGTAACGCGATTTTGATATCTTTGAATCTTGCCAAAGAAGTTTCACTTCTGACATGTGTGCTCGGCACACACACACTTTCTTTTTTTGTTTTATTTTGTAGTGTTCGAATAAGCATTTTTTTAATAAATTCAAATTTGTATTATAGATTTGAAGTGGGACATAAAAATAATTTATATAAAAAACTTTCCGTTCAAAGATTAAATAATAGTTGAAGAGGTCAAATGCACCTGTTTTGGCTTTTTATATGTACCTAATGACTATCTAAATTTTAATTTATTACATAAGAAATCCATATAAATGTAATAATATTATACTTCTATAAATTTATACTCATATCATACAAAGGAATACCTAATTTTGTTTTTTCGTTCGTTTATCTGGAAATATGTAAAACTACTCATCCTATTTTGGTAATTATTAGTTAAATTCCTTAGTTGCATTAGCTCTACATTCTGTTAAATTTTTATATCGGCTCTATAAGCATATTATTCTAAGTTTCAAAATATAAAAAGGAATAATTTCTACAACCTAGACAATTTCGTCATCTTATATATTTTGAATAATATTTATGTAAAAAAGAGCGTATGTGCCGAGCACACGTGTCAGAAGAATTTTGCAAGATTCAAAGATACAAAAATCGTCGCCCTCTCCATGACATGACGATATTGCCTGCGACCTTGAAATTTTACTCTCAACGCGCCTAAAGATTTCACTTCAAAAATCGATCAAGAAAACATTTTAAATGCATTTGCCCCATAGGGGAACTTAATTATAAACCCAAATGGGAAAAACCGGTTTTTTGACTTATTGCTTATTATGTAACCGGTTATTACATCAAGATGTCTTGATTGCATATCATATTTTTAAATATTAGTAGTCAGCTGATGGTGTTGTTTGAACGTCTTTAAATTATTACTTTTAAAAAGTGAATTTTAAGGTGATTATTTATTTAAATAATATGTATTACAAGTAAAATATTTTAAATAATTGTGTTAAAGTTAAATCGGTTGTTAATCACATATCTAAAATTATATATTTTAATATTCTGAATTACTTTTCATAATATCCTATTTTTAACCGACTTCAAAAAAAAGGAGGAGGTTCTCAATTCGGCCGGTATTTTTTTTAAATACATTATATAACTTAAACAATGATTTTTTGTTCCAAAATTATTTTGATTAAAAGCCGGAATTTCAACGTATTATATAATCTAAAATAATAACGATAAAAACCAACAGGACATGCTTTTTAACACGGGAAGTACCAATTGCCACAGATTATCGCAAACAAAAATTAGCATTAAAAAAGTTACATCCGTTACGTAGTTAAAAACTTATGAGAAAAAAAATATTTTTTACAGTTTTTAAATGCATGTTGAGACACGTAACGACAGTGTTTCTCAAACTATAATAAAATTCCTCAAAGACTTTATCTACTTGTATTTAAAATTCGCGTTTTACGCAATAATAATATATTTTATTTTCTATTATTTTGATTATTATTTGTCTTAGTGTGTTTATAGATATGTGAAGTGACGTGAAAGTGGTAAATTGAACAATAAGTGTTATTTTGTGTTGAACAAGAGGAAAGTTATTGGTAAGTTTTTATTTTTTATGGCATTATAAAATTATAAATTAAATAAAATATATAATTAATCGATCTTTGGTTTGAAGGTTTTTTTTTTTATAAATCTTCTATAAAAAAAAGAGCGAGTGTGGCAAGCACACATGTCAGAAGTGAAACATCTTTGGCAAGATTCAAAGATACCAAAATCGTCACTCCATGACGTGACGGTGTTGCAATGACGCGGCCTTGAAATTTTACTCTCAACGCGCCTAAAGAAGTTTCACTTCAATAAATTTATGAACAACGAACATACATCCTCACCAGCTTTGAAGTTATTATTATTATTATTATTTATTTTTCATTTCAGTACAAAACAAACAGATACATAATAACTTAGTACTCTGCCAAACTGTAAAACAGTTTGATGGCAGATGTAGCTCCATTTTACATCATCTTATAAATATAGGTACATCTTTCTTATCCAATTAACACTACATATTAGTAGGATGGGTTATGGAATAGTGGGATAGATAGTATGGGATTCGAATCCCATCAATCCAATCTCAAACGGATCTAGAAGCGACTCTCTATTTAAATGATAATTTAAATGTAAAAGTTTAGTGATGTAACCGAAACGTTGAAATCGATTCGACGTAGTTGCATCGATTATTCGGTAGCCGTCACTATGGTTAATTTTTAATCAAGATATTTTTGAACTTTACTTTTCCTTTTTAATGAGATTTTTGTAAATTAAAAATACTTTAGTTTATTTTTAAAAATCTGTGTAATGGTAACGTAATTACACTTTAATAAAATCTCTGTGATTGTAAAGTTGTCACGCATAAACTGCTAAACCAATTTTGATGAATTTTGCTAGTCAATTAAATCTTGGTGTAAATATAGGTTTCTTTTAATTGTAAAAATAAAACGTGAAAGAGCTAAAATAGAGGCAAAAATTATTTGGTAAAAAGATTTTGTATAAGTACATACACATATTTTATAGAATTTAATTTCAAATATTTAAATATAGTAAACAAGTTATTTATAGTTGTTATCAAATCATAAAAACAGTCACGCGCGTTGAATTCTATTGTATGGAAACATTTTCTCAAGTATTTTACAAGTCTTTCCTTTGTTTGTACCAAGTGTTAAATTGTTTATATTATGCATTATTAAACATGAAAACAGACGAATATTCAATAATACAAAAAATTGTTTTACTGATGATTTTCAACAACATTAAAGACGGACACATTAAATTAATCTATACTAATATTATAAAGCTGAAGAGTTTGTTTGTTTGTTTGAACGCGCTAATCTCAGGAACTACTGGTCCGATTTGAAAAATTCGTTCGGTGTTGGATAGCTCATTTATCGAGGAAGGCTATATATCATCACGCTAAGATCAATAGGAGCGGAGCAATGTGGGAGAAACCGCGCGGAACAGCTAGTTTAGTCATATAAGTAAATAACTCAAAGTTTTATCTTTATAAAGAAAAACAGTTAGGTAACAATGTATTTTTAGATACTTATATAAAAAAACATAGAATTAGGTTTTATAATAATAGAAATAACATATGACTCACAAATTAAACACCTATATAATAAATTATGCAAATAAACAGCCATTTCCACACTGAGACCATCAAATTACTATCAAAAGAAATAAATCTTGTTTATTTTGCTATAAATGTCAACATTTAAAGCTTGTGTAGCGGAAAAGTTTGTCTATTTGTCAAGGCTAAGGTATGGAATCGCTTGATCGATATAGGAGAGTTATATAAAAGTAGTAGGTAGTAAGAATACCTTTATTCTCTAAAACTCAAACTCAAACTCAAACATTTATTTATTCAATTAGACTACTTTTAGTAGCACTTTCGAATCGTCATTACATTTAAAGTATTTTTAACATTTACCACCGATTCGGAAAGCAGTATCTATGGAGAAGAACCGGCAAGAAACTCCATAGTTGCTCTTTTAAAATCATTTCAATATTACATAATCTGTAACTTAAATCTAACTACATAATATTAAATCATAATATGCCAAAGAACTGTCCTGTGGTTCTTACGCGACAACCCTCCATGGATTTTCATCTTCCATATATTCCTTAATGCTATAATAGGCTCTCTGAACTAATATATTTTTTACATATGTTTTAAATTTAGCACTACCAAACTCTTTAATATTATGAGGAATTCTATTGTAAAAGCGTATACCTTGACCCATAAATGAATTTTTAACTTTAGCTAATCGGAAAAATGGCATTTCAATTCTATTTCTGTTCCTTGTGCCATAACAGTGTCTATCTCCTACTCTTGTGTGTAAGTCGGCGTTTTTGTGTACATGCAAAATATTATTAAATATATACTGTGATGGTACAGTAAGGATACCAGTATTCTTAAAGAGATCTCTTAGTGAGTCCCGAGCACGTAAATTATATATAGAGCGAATGGCTCTTTTCTGTAAGATAAATATAGTTTCTATATCTGCTGCCCTGCCCCATAGTAGAATTCCATAGGACATAATACTATGAAAGTAGCTGAAATAAACCAATCTAGCTGTATCTTCATCGGTGAGATACCTTACCTTTCGGACTGCATATGCTGCTGAACTGAGCTTACCTGCAGCGGTGTTGACATGGGCTCCCCACTGTAGTTTCTCGTCCAATGTTAACCCAAGAAATACAGTCGATTCTGCAGGTTGTAATAACTCCCCGTTCAAGGTAATATTTCTGCTCAACTTTTTAACGTTAGGTAGTAAAAATTCAACACAAGTTGTTTTTTTGGCATTTAATAATAAATTATTAGCAGTAAACCAGTCGGATATGTGTAAAAGAGTACTGTTCACTTCGTCAACATTTGGGTCATGCCTATCCACATTGAATATTAATGAGGTATCATCCGCAAACAGAACTATTTCACACCTATCCTGTAAATAATAAGGTAGATCATTGATATATACCAAGAACAAGAAGGGTCCTAAAATAGATCCTTGTGGAACACCAATGTTAATTGACGCACCACTAGAACGTTCTCCATTAACAACTACAGTTTGTATCCTATCATGCAGGTATGAGGCTATAAGGTTCTGAGCTTGTCCTTTAATCCCATAGTGATTAAGTTTACGCAATAAAGTACAATGTTCAACGCAGTCAAATGCCTTGGAGAGGTCACAAAATATCCCCAAAGCATTTTTTGAGTTTTCCCATGCCTTATATATATGTGTTAGTAGTGCAACTCCAGCATCTGTGGTTGAGCGCCCCTTTGTGAAACCAAACTGTTTGGTGTGCAGCAAATTATTAGAAGCAAAGTGACTAGTCAATTGGTTTAATATTAACTTTTCGAAAACTTTACTTAATGTTGGTAAAATCGAGATAGGTCTATAGTTGTTACAGTCTTCTTGATCGCGTTTCTTAAATAGAGGTATAACTTTACTAAGCTTTAGTAAATTAGGAAATGTACCATAGTCACAACACTTATTAAATATGAAAGCTAAATTGTTTGCAATATTTTCTATTATATTATTAACTAAATTTACGGACATTCCCCAAAGATCACAAGTATTTTTTAAATTAAGTGTCTTAAATGCTGTAACAATATCATTAGCAGTTACGTGACGCAATTCAAATAATGTACTGCACCCCGCAACATGGTCCCTCAAAAAGGTCTCTGCAAGTACTGAAGACGAATTTAAATTATTAGTAATGCTAGCAGGGACACTACTAAAGAAATCTTCAAAAGCAAGCGCAACATCAGCATTTTTGTCAATAACCATGCCATTATTTACAAGTTTTATGGTATTACTTGATTTGCTTTTACCCATTTCACCATTAATAATAGACCAAACTGTTTTAACTTTATTATCCGAGTCGCGTATTTTATCCCTGATATACAAACGCTTCGCAGTAAAACAAACAATTTTAAAAGTTTTTGAGTAATTTCTAACATAACTAAGAAAAGATGGATCTTTATTATATTGCTTCATACCATATAACTCATAAAGAACAATCCTACACCTATGTATGCTAGGTGTCGCCCATTTACTAAATGGTAAATCCTTGGTAATATTTAAAGATTTAACTTTAAATATTTTTTCAAATTCATTATGAACTAAATTAAAAAGATTTTTAAACATTTCACAAGGATTATTATGACAGGATTGATCATTCAGTACGGGCAGGTTTTTATTAATATTATCTCTAAATTTATTAATGCCTTTTTTAGTTATAGGCCTAACATTAATTCTTTTAAATTCAGGTAAGCAATCCCATTCAAAAACTACTTTCTGGCCACAGTGATCCGAAGTGAGTGTATTGAGAATATTTTTCTCTAAACAGATGCAGTCGCAGTATATATTATCAATACAGGTTGCAGAAGTAGGTGTAATTCGTGTGGGTTCATTAAAAAGTTTATACAGATTAAATGACTGAAACAAATTAACAATTCGTGTTGCCGTTTGTGTTTGTAAAAGTATATCAATATTAAAATCACCACATACTATAACTTTTTTTTTACTCCTACTTAAACGCTTTAATATTTCTTCCATGACTGTCTCAAACATATTAAAGTCACTGGAAGGGGGTCTATAAACGCAAACAATAATGTAACGCTCCAGTTCAACACAGGAAAGTTCAATGGTCCGTTCTACAGAAAGACTAACAATGTCAGTTCGTTCTTTGCATTTTACACTATTATGTACAAAAATAAGAGAACCTCCATGAATAGCATATGTCCTGAAGTATATACTTTTTAATTTATAATTATCAATATTTATTAACAACTGACATTGTTTAAGCCAATGTTCTGTTACACAAAAAACCTTAATACTATTATGATTTAAAAACAATTCTATTTCTAATAATTTGCTAGCCAAGCCTTGAATGTTTTGATGTACAATAGAAAAAGTCTGCTTAGCTGTTGTCTTATATACTAGTTTAAATCTAGCTTAGGGCTAGATTTTCTATCAACACTAGGTTGGTGTATATAATTACTACTACATAAAATTATAGTAGATCCAGGGTCTGATACCGAACATGTACCAGACTGGTTAATATTATATGCTATTAACATAGCAAGTTCTCGCTTATATCTAGATGGCAGATACACTGTATTCTTTGTCAAAGTAAAAGATTTAATACACAAATTAATGTCAAAGTAAATAAATGCATCACGATGATGATTTGTTACATTATACAATTTTAAATTCATATTATGAATTAATCTATTTTGTTCTTGTGTCAAACCAGGTAGGTATGGCAATGTACACAACATAAATTTACATTTAGTCTTACTACTAATTTCCAACATTTTTTGAAATCCTACATCAATATCCTTATTTTTTACATTTAAACTATCTCCATAAAGTATAATTACAATATTATTCTTATTAAAGCTGAAATGATCAAGTGATTTGATTATATAATTAAATGAACTGTTAGGAGTGCAAATATTAGTGACTTTAAGCCCTAAATTGTTGAGCATAGCGCCAAAACCCTGACCAATTTTATCTGACAACACAATAATTTCCTGCTCGGAAAGGTGTTTAGTTTTACTAGTTGAAATTGTTGTCACGGGTTTTACACTATGTATGTCTGTGCAGTCAAGCTTATGGGGCGACGTTTGCTCATTGTCACTTTTTGAACACTGACATACATATTTATTGGTCAGCGACTCAAAGCGATCCATATTTTCAGTACTCAACTTAATTAAGTCATCTGCCTGTTGTATATGCTCGTTTATTTGTATTTGAGCAGCAGAATATTTCTGGTTGACATCATTTAACATAAGACTTAAAGAGTCTATCTTCTCCTTTAATTCATTTGTTTCTACATCATACAAGATTTTATAATATTCTAGGTCCCTATGATATTTGTCTAACTCTTGAACCAGGTTTTTATTGACTTTCCCTAATTGAACTACATTTTTTAGAGAACTCTTCCTAACAATTGATTGGGTACGCTTGATAAACTTACTTAATCTAAGGTATTTTTTCAACTTCTTATGTGAAGAGAAATTGATTTTTTTAAAGTTTACAGAGCCACTTAACTGTCCACATTCAACTAATTCATCATGAAGACTACTTGGTGTGTTGCATTGCCGCTTGGGATTGTCCTCTTGCACTTCCATTAAGCTACATTCCAACTCAGCGATACGGCTAAGAGCTATCTCATGGTCACTAGAGCACTGCTGGAAGCTGTCCACAACGTCTTGGAGGGCTTTGCACTTGTCTTCACTATAAATGTATTTCATATGTAGTTCAGCCAGCTCGGCTTTTAGAAGAGAGTTCTTTTTAATTATTTCTTGAATTTCTAATTCACTTTCATCCCGCTCTTGTATGAGTTTTTCACATAAAGATTGTGAAGCTTTCAAATCATGGAGTGTAGCTTTTAATTTATTCTCCATGTCCTTAGCTACTGCCTTGCGGGTCAGCATGTTGTATTTTTTAGTTGCTGAAACAGTTGAAAGAAAATATATGAGATAATTATATTTGAATACTATTATGATAGTACTAAATGTTGATAAGTGTTTATCGGTATGATGTAGTAAAGAGTAAAGAATAATATTGTCTGGGGCGATAAGTTTTTGTCTTCTAAATTGCTTCCAACTTGTCAAGCAAAGTGAGACGGTAACTTTTGTGCCAATGTATTTATTGTGACGTAGCTCATTAAATATGAGCGGTGTTGGTATAACAAATGAATGTAGGTGTTGTTTATGATTAAATATGAAATTAAAAAACTAGTACTCCCCTGGTTTATGGAAGATGTTTGAATTTGGATAACCGTTGACCTCCGCGTTATACAAAACGTTGCGTAGATCCCATAGAAGGTGTGTTTCACAATAATTTTCACTTGTACAACAATGTAATGGTTAATAATTACTAATATTTTCTATTTATGCAATATACAATTCGAATTAAAATCTAAAGAATTTTGAGCGTAAAAATTAAGAAAATGCTAAACTTAACGGCTATTTTAACTTCACGGGTATCATGACGGTTCGCGCGAGGACAAGACGCGAGGAAGATAAATGTATATAACTCAAGGGTGACTGACTGACTGACTGACTGACATAGTTAATAGTTATATATCAACGCACAGCCCAAACCACTGAACGGATCGGGCTGAAATTTGGCATGCAGGTAGATGTTAAGACGTAGGCATTCTATACGAAAGGATTTTGATCAATTTTACCCCGAAGGGGATAAAATAGGGGATGAAAGTTTATACCATAAATGAATTGATATTTTCCACGCAAGCGAAGCTGCGAGCAACACCTAGTATATTTATATATGTAGAATATTAAAATACATATATAAGTCCAGTCATTAGACGGACAGACTTGCATACTTATGCCTACTTTGTTTATCGTCAATTTATTATTAAAAATCTTTTAGCCAAACTGCATTTTAATCTTCACTTCTGCTTTGGGTTTGCGGATAAAGTAAAAAAAATAAACAAATAAAAATGGCATATTATTTATTCAAGTAAATAGTTTTGAAGTGATCTTTAGTCTATAAAAGCAAATTTTACGTAAATTCATAACTCTATCAGTTCCTATTATATATTTCTTGACATTTTCCAAAATTTAAATTATACGATTAACCTTGGCCCACAAAAGGCTATAAAGTATATGTCAACTTAACTTCCTACGCTAACTTAGGAACACTTAACATTGCATTATGTCATTTCTAAGTATATTCCAACTTATTATGTAACATAAGTTTAAAGTTGTAGAAGTCAAGACCTTTTAAAAGTTTTGATAAAAATAATGGCATTTTGTAACACTTATGTAAACGATTTTTATCAATACATATAAAGTTTAAATGTCTGTTTGTAATTGCATAACTATAAAATCTTATTATATTAATTTGAAATATGAGCACTATGTTAAGAAAAAGATGTCAGTTTGTTCCGGCATATCTACGAAGCGACGAATTGATTGCTTAAAAAAGTATGTCACGGATGAAAAGCCTGTAAATTAGATCACAATAATAAATTTCTTTGCATTCTTTCGTCTTTCTTTCGTAATGTATTTTGATATGACATATAATGTAGGTTTAAATTTGGTATTAGAAAAGTAGGCTACACGACAACAAAATTCGGAACGTCCTAAGCCGACGTCTCAAATCTGAAATGACAGATACCTATGTATGTTTTTTAAATTTTGTGTATGTTTGGTCTGAGAAGAAATCGCGGATTATTTTAATATGCCTAAATGAAAAAGGATGTCCTGTAAAAACAATTTATGCTATCTAATTTGTCTCACGGTAATATCACCGACTAAAAACATTAAACCAGTAAATGCCAATTACATAATAAATATAACATTAAACTAATATTATATTACTTACGGAAACCATAATCGCAAAAATATGTTGATATTTAATCAAAAAGTCACGCATATGTTACCTACTTTTGTGGTTGGCCTTCAAACTCAAACTCAAACTCAAACATTTATTTATTCAATTAGACTT